>NDXB01000019.1:78481-98284 GCA_002631895.1 Agapornis roseicollis
CTTTTTTTTTTTTTTTCATTTTCCAAACAAACAAAAAATAAGAAAACCAACTCATTCATCAAAGACAAGGCTGATGGAACCTTCTGATAATTCAGGAAGTAAACTAATCAAACAGAAGCAGCAGTTTAGACAAAGCAGTAAAACTAGAACTGTTTTTTCCCTCTAGCAACATGTAAGCTTATATAGCTGATGCTAACTGGACAGCCATATGAACCAAATTATGTATGTCCTACAAATTTATCCTCATTTAAATTTCATGCTTCAAAAAATTAGATGCTTAAACTACAGCTGAATATCTTAACTATACTGTTTAAATTTACTTACCAAACATCTTACTGGTTTGAAGCATGCAGCAAGATACGAATGCAAATTCTAAGTAACATTCAGGTTCTATGTATTAGTTGCATTAAAAAAAAAATTAAAATTCTGATACCATTTCATGAAGTGTAACAAACTAGCTAGCAAATTACTAAAAATCTAAACCAACAGGACATCTTCATTCTAGGTACATCATCATCATCAAAGGTTATCAAAAAACTATGCCAGACAGTCAAAATTTTTAAAACCCGAGTCTCACTGAACAGTGAGCTCCTACATTTCTGGTACATCCTTTTTGACAAAATAAGTAATTTTCCTTTGTGAGGAAGCAGGATGAATCCAAATACCTGCAATAGGTATTTCACATAATTTTATTATTTTACATATAAACAGTGTAGTGTAAAAGACTTCTGAGATATATGTATGACCATGACTGTCCTATCCACATGAAATATTAATATACCATGAAACAAAAATATGTTACACAGACAGTAATTCCACTGTGTTTTCACCTACCATGTCATTGTACTTACCTTGCAATATGGCTTTATAAATTAAGCAGTTTACAAGAAATGTTTGACACAGTGCCAAGTTGCAAAGCAAAGCATTCATTTTTTGTTATGTGTCCTTTGCAAATATTGACAACATGCTTTGCATACCAAAAATACTCACCAATAATTTATTAAAAACACAGCACAGAAGGGCTGCACCATTTAAAATAGCATGAATTTGTATATATTTAAATACAGATTTCAGTTAAAGAAAACTTAAATATCAATTAAATATTGCTAAAAAAATAAATCTATTTCCTTTAAAAACTGAAGATGGAAGGTACCAACAGATCAACTTTCAATAATCTGCTCTTTTTTATCATACCTTAGCACACTGTAAGTATTACATAAAGCAGCAAGAAATTTTATCACTTTATTATGGCTTAAGGTAATATAGAGTAAATGAAATGAGTCTTTTTAAAACCTTTTTATCTTTCACTTGAAACATGCTTGCATGTTCAAATGGAAAAACTTTGGGATAATTAAAGTACTAGTGATCATTTACAATGATTACTGTGACTCTTCTGAGACATGGAAAGAGATAACCACGAAAACTAAAATATAGTCAAGTAATTGGTATGAACAACAGCCAATGAGGGAAGACAACTGATATAGTAGGAAAGCTTTTTTTACATACAGACATAATTCGATATATTAATGATCCATGCACTACTGAAGTATTTTAAATAATTTTGCAACTACTTAAAACAATTACCAAAATTTGAAACTGCACACTTCAACTTTTATAGTTAATTGAAGTGCTTCTGAAAATGTTATTGCAGATATACATCAAGTTGTACAAACTTAATTTGCACAATAGGTGTAGAAAAAAATATTTCATTATATACCTGGACTTTCAACTTTCATGGTATTCAGGCTTTAAAGATGATATAATTTATAAGGCTTGTTGAAAAATTGTAAGTACAAGATATTATGCTGGCTTTGGAATTTTCAAAATTCTGATTACTATTACATCAAATAAGTAATAGAAAACCACGAAAATTCTTTTACTACGTACTCATGTTCTTCACAAACCCTCCTATTCAGGATTTACTCAGTGTATAAGGAAATCAAATGTAGTTAAGACCTGAAGATAGGTTATTTCAGGTAGCAGGATAGTAATAATGCTCATATGCATAAAATCCTACAAGCATGAAAATAATAAAACTGTTGCACTGAACTACTAAAACAACATAGAGGAGAAAAATGATTTATTAATACAACAGGCTGTTAGAAAGCAAGCAAAGTGAAAACTTACAAAGTCATTATTTTAAGAGAAAAAGGGCAGTAACTTAGTCTATCTCCATGCTGGCTTATTCTTTGTTATGTGCTGATCAGATTACATCAGCTACGCCGAAACTGGGAACATAACTGGTTTTACAGAATTATATACACTACTTATATTGAATTGATGCATCGCAACTGTGGACTGGGACTTGACAGCCTACTGCTTTAATACTTCATTTTTATAAATGCTATAAATTTTATAAATAAAATAATTTGACTTAGAAAAACACAGCTGTGAAATTTTGGGTGTTTTGTGATAAAATTTAGAGAGATTTAGTCAGCACAAAGAAGTTGGTGTGCAACTACCATCACAGTTTATAAACTACCACTGAGAACAAATAAAAAAGTAGTTCAGTTTGTACAGTTTAAGGCTGGTGAATACTGTACTGCAAATACTGCTTTCAGTTGTCAGATGAGCTTCTAAGACAAAAAAAAACCCAAACCAAATACCACAACTAAAGAGAAAATACATGCCAAAATTATGCCGATTGGTAATACATGCAAAAGAGAACAAAAGAACACTCCAGGACAAAACTGTTTCCAAAAACATCTCCTAAAAGAAGACTACATGACAATCACTAAAATTGGTTATTACATAGAACACCTCCTCTTCTGGTGCTTTATTTATCTTTTAAAAGAAGCTCTCCAATATGATCTCTTCAAAAACACTGCTCAACAGTTACCTTACGTATGACAACATCATAGTCTTCGGTTTATGAAGGAAGACTGCCATACATCATACTGTATTAAATATTTTACCAGAATCAAAGTTATTACAACTGTAATAAATATAGTTTAAAAAACCAAAAAAAACAGCCATTAAATGTACAATTTTATTTACACACAAGTCCATTAAAGGAGCAACCTCCAGATGAAAATAGTCTTGAAATAGGCCTATTTAAAACACAGAAGATCCACTACTTTACTGGAGGTGATGATGTGTTTTGAGAAGGGCAAGTAATAGATTTTTATTAACTGACTGCAACTGTTATTGGCTACTGGAAATACTGAAAGAATTCCATAAGTCTGTATGGCCTCCCCACCTATGTCTTCGCTGCAGAGGTGACCTTTCAGTGTTTTTGTGGGGAGGTACCACTGAATTCATGACAATAGGTATGGATATTTGATATTCATATCGTTCCAACATCTGAGCAATCTTCTCACGAGTGACCCCATGTTTATTCCTCCTACAAAAATAAAAATTTAAATAAATTGTTTGGTATGTTTATATGTCTACACTCTTTAAGAAAAATAAATAAATCCTTTAATTTCACATTTTTTTCTTTTTGCTTTTCATATTTGAAACTTCACTTCTATTACACTGTACCTTCATTCTCTCAGCATTCAATTTGTGTTAAAGTTTTATTTTAACAATTCGCTACTGCATATGTTAAATAATAGAAAAAACTACAGTTATTCTTCATACAGAAATGTGATGTTATTCTCTAGGAGTATGTACCTAAATAACCCTAGAAAGACTTTGTTTACTATTTATTCATCAGGTTTTACATAATATACTAGCTATGTGAGTAGAGGGATAGAAAATACTTGTGAAGGCAATGTTTGAACTAGCTACTTCAGTGAGAACTTGGCCTATTAAGAACCTGAGGCATTGGACATTATATTAGAATGTATCCATCTCCTTAGTATTTAAGGAATAAGATCTTAAGATCCATGTTAGCAGAAAATGTCAGTCTCTGCCATTAAAGAAAGCCACAAGGGTCATGCATACACTGAGTGTCACAGAATTGCCAGCACTGTAAGCGAACTAAATCTAAAAGAACAGATACAAAAATGAAAAAAAGTTTTGATAGTGTAGACAAGCATTTATCTTAACCCATCACATTCTTATTACTATGAAACCTTGTCCAAGCTGAATTATTTCCAAGTCATACCAATAGCGAATATAAGCTTGCATCTTTGTTCTTTCTGCTGGGGACAGAGAACGCTTGGGCCTCCTTACCAACTTGCTCAGTTTTGTAGGGGAGAAATCAATACTGGAAGCAAACAGACTATATCGGAAAGAGAATACTCTACACAGAAATAGACCGATTCCCTCCTTTTTTCCCCCTCTCCTCTCCTCCTCCAACCTCCTGTGAGCTCCTGGGAAGAAAAGGCTTCTCTCAAACACTCTTCCTAAGACAACATCAGATATTAGTGTCGTATAGGGGCAGCAGCATGTTGAACTTACCAGTTATCAAAGTCTTAAAGTTTTGATGTTATTCACAAATATAAAAAAGGTTAATAGTAGAGAAAAAAGCCAATCTCTTAGGAGTATAGAGAGTCTATAAAGCACTTGACTCATGACAGAAAAAAAACAAAACACAAAACCCTCAAAACCAAACAAAACCAGCCAACCAAGAGTAAGTCCAAGTCCTTTCATGTCATGGGGTGGAAGCATAGTGTTACTCAATGTTTTCCATATCTTAGTGCCCCTAGAAAGAGATTATAGCTCAAGTGCTCTAGGCATAAAGCTCCCACTCATCCACAACTGGACTTGTGTATAAACACTTCACAAATGAGCAAGTACTTTTCCTTAAAGAACAAGGCAGGATAGTAAAATCACCAAAAGCAAAATCACATCAAGCATAGAAATTAATTTTAAAAATTAAACAAATCTGCTGCATAGTGTCCCTTAATACTGGGATCTCCTCCTCAGGCATGTCTTCACTCATATTTTGGAGGCTTGGCTATGTTGAAAGAGAATAATGCCATCTATCCTTAACCAATCAGATGTACCAGCAAAAGCTCCTAACAGTTAGTTACGTTTTGGAAGCTGGTTTTGCTTGGAGGAACACAAACTTGATAAAAGCAAAGTTCTGTCACTATTAAATCCTTCTACCCTAGAAAAATCTCACATACCAATACACTGGCAAAGTAACCTTGCATAGACATGACTACTTAAAGGAATCAGCACAAGTTCAATGAAGTCAGCATCAATTTGCAGTTTTATGATCATACAAAGGAGAAAGGATTATATTAAACATGTTTGCATTTCACTTCTGTGTGAAGTTACATAGCAAGTAATTTTACAATTAAAACAACATCCATCCCCACATACAGATTATACACAGGATACCTGCTAGTCCCTAAAACCTTGAATCAAATGTATAGTTTGTTTCTTTAAAAAAGTTCTAGTTCCCAACTGACTTCTTTCATCCAACACCAATTAAACACTTAATAAAATTTAAAAAACCCCTCTCTTATACCATTGATTTTGACACTCATTAGTTCTCTCACCTGCAGTTCTGAAGATTTCCTAAAGATCGGATCAAAGTACAAAATCCTTTATAAAAATGTATAAAGAAGTTTTGAGCACTACTGCAAGTCATGTCTGTGGAGTCAAAATACTTTTACAGAAGTTCTGTGCACAAAACTAAACTAATAGCAAAATCACTCATGAATGACTCTAAAGATAATCTGTACCTCACAAGCACACTGAAGAATAAGATACTGATACCTAGTTCATGCTAAAAGATGCGTCACGTTCCTGACATCAAGAATTCACCCAGTGATGACCTAGAGAGCCTTTTCACAGATTTCTGAAACACACTAAGCAGTGGCAGAAACAACCCTAACAAGCAGTATCTAGAAATGCACCTGACTTCCTGACTTCTAGAATATAGAAAGATCACTTGATAAAAGTTACAAACATTCTAGGCAGCACCACTAAAAACAAATCCGAAGACTGTATCTAAAATATAAGAAAAGTCTTCTTGCTAATTAAAGTAGAAGGTAGTGTATTTTTCATTCCCACTACCAGAAACAGAATCTTAGGTGATCCTGTTTAGAATCTGACTGTATGAATGTGGACAACTAATTACATTATCCAAATTTATTATTAGCACGCTATTTCCCCAGGCACTGCACAAATTGTTTATCTTAAAATTCATAAGGAGAATCCCAAAACTACAATATCATCTCTATTGTTATCTATTTCCTAAACATGCAAACATGGGGAAGAGAGAAGAGGTGAGAAACAACATACAACCCCCAAACCTTAGAAATTGAGCCTTCTCCCCAAACAAATGAAAACTCTCATCGCCACCTTTCCTAAACTCTCAGAAAATAAAGTTTCCAGACAGTGGGGCTCTATTCAAGTATTTAAAGCAACTGGAGCTGCTGAAACATTTCTAGGAAGTTCATAGGAATTGGTGGCAGCCCTTCACAGTTCAAGCAGTTTCATTTGGTTTTGGAAAAGCCAAACTTTACTTTACAATAAAATTCAATGGTAACAACACTTCATGTTTATCCTGTTACCTGTTAAGACCATGTGAAAATACAATTTTCCTGGAAAATTAATCTCTCTCATGTAATGGATATCTCACAGTGAACATCTTAAAAACATCTGATTACCAAGACAGCTTCCTAATTTGGCTGTGCTGCCAATTAGACAAACTTACTAGAATCCATCCTACAGACAGAGGACTTCATCTCTAAAAATAAGCTACTGTTAGCTTAGGAGCAAAAGGTGAAACTTTATTTATAAACACGACGTATAATTCAGTCATGTAACTATTATACACACATGCTTTGTGCATTGTAGGGGCTACGTATAAATCTGAAACACCTAGAAGCTATGTCAGCTGGAAGCATATAAAATAACAATCAGTAAGAGAACTTTACGATCAACCATGAAGATACTACGTTCCAAACAATGAAATTTCCCTACGTTGGTTTGATACATCATTGATTCCTGAAGCTGATATATCTAAGATGAGAAATTAACCAGGAATAGTAAGCAGCTTCTCAGGAACAATCACAGGCCACAAGTCCAATGACCTATGTCCAACAGCACTTTAAGACAGGTACTCTGAAGACTGGGGACAATTTCACAAAATCTTGCAACAAAATACTCTAAAATATGAGCTTTCTTTTTAACTTTTACACTCCTTCCAAAAGGTATAATTTCTTTTTGTCTTCTACCTATTTCTTGTCATCAGTGCTTTGTAGCAACAAATTTCTAAGAATAATTATTGATTATAATAGCAGGAATCATTTCTCTACTCATGTCCAAAAAAATTTGAATATTGACTTTTTGGGCCAACAAGACCTCTACTTATTTGTCTGCTTATCCATAACATTTTCATGTACAGATACATCTCAAAACGTGTATTTAAATAAAATAATTTTTATACTATTAGGTGAGTATTTAAAAAGCATAAGATACTGAATAAAATACAAAGTATTATATATATGTGCATATTTATCTGTCTTTCTATCTTGATATATAACTACAAAAATTTTTGTAATATAAACCTTACTTTTCTAACTCTTCAGGATCAAACTTCCACCAAGTATCTGGCTCATGGAACTCCACTCTGTATCCCTTTTTTAGAGCCTGTAGCAAGCAAAGAAAAAGTCATGGTATGTGTATCATGATTATATAAAATGTAACAAAAGTTTTAAAGACCAATATAATAAACAGATGTAGTTAATGCTGAGGTGGTAGCATGCTAAATTTCACTTACCCCTAACCTGTCTTAACATTCATTCCAGGCTAAACAGATTAGGTTGAGTCAATCTTTACAGTGGTCTGAATTATTGCCATACCAATTACTGATCATGTCAATAAGCTGTCTATTTTTAGAAACTTGACTAAGGAAAATGTATCTGGACAAAACACACCAACTTACACATATGAAGGTAAGTGTGAAAACTTGTTACAGATGTTAAAACCACACAACAAAACCTACCACTTCCACATATGGCTTCATTTCCCAGGCTTGAGTATTAGTGTTGTCTATTATAACTGGAGATTTTCCCTGCTCCATCGCTTGCTTTGCTGCAATGGAAAATAGTGCAAGTTAATAAACAACTATGTAACTTTAATAAATGGTAAATGTAAGTAAACCGTTCCAGATGTTTTCTGCACTAATCTAGTCTGACTGTTCTAAGACAGGGAATAAAAGCACTGAAAGGCAGAGACAAGAATGGAAAGAACTAGAAGCAAGAAGGGCACAAACAGGTGGTGCTGAACTGATACAAAGGGGTAAATGGGAAGTGTAGCAGTCAAAGCAACACAACAGAACTGCTCAACGTTTTGCTGAGTATGGAGATCCCAGCATGATACCATATCCTGGTTCCAGCTTTACCAGCACTGCTGGATAACATCTAGTGCATTCATAACCGAGACCTGTGGTTAGGTATTGCAATCCTTCTCCAACAGACTGCTAAGAAATAGGTGATTTTCACAGAAAGGCATCACATATCTGCAATATTTCTGAGATCCATTTTAAAAAAACAAACCAATGCAGTCATGCTGTCTCCACCTCAATAATGTCTGAACTCATTGGCCACTTTCTAGCAAATCCAAAAGAGGGCAACAGCTTCAGGAATAACACGCTGCTTCCAAGTTCTAGAAAACAGCAACTGATAAAAAGGCACATCCAAATTAGCATCTTTACTGATGGAAAGACAGATCGAGCAGAAGCCACCGTGCAGTTTGCTCGGCTGGACACTTACACAGTAGAATACTTTTAACTTTGGACTAGAAAGATATTACTGCTGCTTACTCAGCAGAACTAGAGCTTACAGTGCAGAGGTGACATTGGTTGGAGGACCATAGGAGACAAAATATGCAAATGTGCTGGCTACCTGAGATTCATCAGCTCCACAGCACAGAAAACATTTTAATATTATCCTGATGCCTGAAGTGGTATCTCTTCATAAAACCATGACTGCTTTAGTCTTGATAAATCAGTTAAGTATCTCTCTAATGCTTAAACCTAACTCTGATCTTGAGATCACACATTCTTCTGAACTCCTTACACAGTCCAGAAAGCATTCCCAGATGACTCCTAACTCACATTACTAGGATTTGTCCCTAAAAAACCCTACATTGCACAACCAGCTTTTTGGGGCACGTCTAGAGAGCATGATGATGACATTCAGATTTTACATAATGCTTCACAGAAGACTTGTCCAAAAAAGTGAAAAACTCAAGTTCTATATACCCTTATCAGCTTGATATCCACCTCCATTTTATACAAACCTGGACAGCAGTTTAGCTCTTCTTACCAGAAGTTTAGAGGAACTCCCACAGAGGAGAGTACCTCTCAAGAGACAGTACTTGAGTATCCCACTTTTGGGACAAATGGACTAGTTCAATTTTCATAGTTTCACTTCCTTCACCTTTTTATTCTGAAAGCAAGACCTCTGCCATTACTTACCAAAACGGGCACAGCTTTTACATCTTTAGGAAAAAACTACTCTGTGCATGGATCAGTAAATTAGGTTCTTTTTGCAGCCTGAAACTAAGCCAGATGGAGAAGCAGATATCTAACTTGTATTTGGGTATCAAACATACAAAGAAGATTCCTCAACTCCACCTACAATTACTCATAAGTTGGGCTTTTATAAAGTCTATTCCTCAGCTTCTTGCCCCAGTTAATCAGCAAAACCATAACTATAATTCCTTACCTATTTCACAGAAAAATTATTAAGATGAATTCCATTAAAAAAAAATTAAAAACAAACAAAAAAAATCCAAAAAAACACCAAAAAACCCCATAGTTCTAAGCAGTACTACCAATGTAGTACTACAAACAGCGAGAATTTCACAGTTCGAAATTTTTGCAGAAAAAGAACAAGGATTCAGTCCTTACATTATGGTTGTAAACCAAAACTCAAGACTCTGAACCTCAGGAAATACCTGAATTAAGGTCGGGTGTGTAGTAATTATAGGGCATACACATTACCATACTGTCCTTAAATACTCATTTTGGGCACTATTCTGTCCCACGTACTTCCAGCTCTTTCAGCACATGATGGACTTGTTCTGTAGTTGAATGGGGGGTATGCATCACACCATCAGCATGACCCAAACATTCCTCTACAATTCTTTTTTCTTATAATAATTATGCGATAAATGAGTAAGTTGGGATGACTGCCAACAGAGAAAGATCACAATTTGGTGAATGTTTCTGAACATCATCCCAGTGCCAACATTTCATGATCTTCATTTTCTTGCTGCCCAATTAAAAAAGTTCCAGGTATCATTTACAGAAGCGACATGACTTCATATGAATAGGAAGACAGTGAAAATACATTCTGAATATGATGCTTAATTATTAATAGATGCCGTGAAGGAAATATCTGAATTGCTAAATCTGGTATCTTAAACAGGAAGATGCTTATAGCAACTGTGCCTCAGCTTGCCAATAAAAAATTCAGAATGTAATACGACTAGTGCTCACAGGAAAGTTAAGATGATGAACTAGATGAGAGAATTTAAATATTTGAAACTCAAAGTACTAAAATAAAACTCATACAAATAAAGTTCCCAGTAGAATGAATAATGTTCCATTAAACAAAGTTAAAATAGTATGCATTAAGTGAAAAGCAAGATCCACAATGAGTAGGAAGCTTAAAAAACACAGATGTTAAATACCTGCCCATTTAGTGAACACTGCTCAATCTGTTCACTGAATGAAGCAGGGATCTGAAGGAAGAAAAACCCTAAGTTACTGGAGAGAAGTAGGGATTTATCTTGATGGAAATCAGTCCATAAAATGGAAAGAAATTAAGTTAAATGAACAAGCTGGAAAGTAGCTCTGTAGATGGAAGGGAGGAAGAAAGCAAAGTTAAAGTATGTTCCAAGAGAGCACTAAGAATTGATGGAAAAAGCTATTAAAAAATGAAAAATATATTAACATGGCACAAATGATATTTCTGAAACCCAAATCTAGAAAAGAAAGCTGGTAGGCTGATAGAAACAAGGGGAAAAACCTGAAATACGCATTTCAGAAAGATTCATAAAGATAGGAAGAAAATAGCCAATCCTGCAATGAAGATAATGGGAGCATCATTAATTTGTGAAAGCCTGTGAAGCAAGATTGTATTACAGCTATAGCCCACTTACATATTCTACCATTTTGTTTTAACTTTGGATCTAAGTGCTAAGTGTGCTGATGTACCACCTTACATAAAGCTTTGTTTAAAAGCAAAAAGCTATTAATTAATTTTACTACCACTGTCAAAAACAAACCAAACAAAAAGTTATAAAAGTAGATAAACCAAACTTGACCTATCAACAATGTTAAAAAACATACCAAAGACAGGCAAAAGTTCCAGCAGAAGTGGCAGGATGAACTGAATTTGGAAACAATTAGAAGAGCCACGAAAGTGAATGTAAAGGGCCTAAACCCCTGAAAGAGTGACACTGACTGACAACTGAAATCACAGTGGCAAATTAATTCTAAGATTACCTAATGCCTGTGCACTTAACCTCACAACCTTCACATTAAATGTGGATGTGTTTTAAGGGTATGTAATTCACTATATTATTAATATTTGAGAGTTTGAAATTCTGTTCATCTAATTTTTTTTTCTTAATGGGTCTGATTTGTAACTATTTTTTTTTCTCATATTTACTATATCATAGATTCATTCCCTCCCCAAAATTGGAGCATGTGGGGGAAGATAACTTTAACAGACTAATTTTCTCATTTGTGAAGAAAGTAAATTTTTGCTTTTTCCATCATTCTGACATGATTCTGAAGCTCTAGCTAAATATGTTGTCATGTGAATTTAAAAAGAAATATATATACATATGTGTATCTCATATAGTTGATATAATCTTTATGAAACTTTAACTTAGACCTACCCTTCAGAATCCCAACTATCAGGATTACCATTCCCCAGCAGGTCACGTTTTATGTACTTCAAAAATCCCCACACAAATGAAACCAAGACCTTCTCAAGTACTTCAAGTCAGAGAGCTCTACCTAGCCAAAGAAGGAGGCAGGAATTGACTGTAACTTCAACCCAAAGTTATTCTGGCAAATGTTTCAGAGGGGGTGCTCTATACAGCATGGCACAGCTTGCTATCAAAATCACTGAATAACCAAATTATATACTGTTCTGGTTATCAAAACCTCTGTGTAACTAATTGGTACAGAACTAGAGAAGTCTTAAGATCAAGTCAGAAACAGCCAGAAACCATTATCAAGTGAGAACTGCCCAGTAGTTTTATAAGTGTTGAGCCCTTTCACCTGTAAACTGTTACCTTATCGACTCTTCTGCTCCTTAGGCTCCTACTGGGAACTTCAAAGTATTTATTATTGCCGCACTACACCCTCAGAAGTGCCCTTTATAACTGATATTCTAATGACTGCTCTAAAAGTTTCCTTCACTGTTCATACAGAAATGTTCCCTGATGTATCATCAATTTTGCATTAGGATGAGAAGGGGAAGAAAGGGGAGAAATTTTTTCACCTTCGCCTTCCATATCTTTTGATGCAAAGAAATAGTCCTTAGACAGAAAGGAAGCTTCTGCTTGAGGAAATGCAGCACAGACAGTAACCTGCACGCACAGACAATGGAGCTGTTCAGTCTGTCCACTCTTTGAAGCAGACCAAACAGATTGTGAGATTCTTGGAGAACTGCTACACAAAGGGCAAGATTCTGTCTGCTACCCTTCCTACCCTAATTATTTACTTCCTTACCAATTGAACCCAACCTTAGTCCTAAGTATTAAGAAAAATTACTATTAAAACTGTTAATCTACACAACTGAACTAAAATCTTCTGCAGAAAAATTCTTCCATAAATTTTGGATGAAGCTCAGATTACGAAAAATAAAGAAAAAAAAAGGATACTCTGCTGTTGGCAGATTTTATAAGGTTCAATTCTGCCATG
This sequence comes from Agapornis roseicollis, assembly GCA_002631895.1. NCBI lineage: Eukaryota > Metazoa > Chordata > Aves > Psittaciformes > Psittacidae > Agapornis > Agapornis roseicollis. The sequence goes on from NDXB01000019.1 coordinate 91,278, forward strand.
AAGATACTAGTATCAAATGTGACAAATCAGCAACTCATAGAAGAAAGAGATTTTCTAATTTTAACTGTGAGCCTTCTGTAAGTTCAAAATTCATGTATATGTATATACACACATTAATTAAAATATAAGGAAAACTTTAAATATATACATCTATATACCCTATACTAACATATATACAGGTATATCCTTTTCATACAGACTGTTAATACATGTGCACATTATGCTACACTTCTATTTTCTACATATAAGCATAATTTAATAGGATTCCTTCTATGCATTCAAACCTCTCTTCTGGTTCCAGTTATGGGCATCACCAAGCTGAGCAGCATTATATGTATATCCATCTTGCTGACGAAAATAATCATCGGTGCTGAACACAATGCCATCACGACTCTGACCAAGCAGAACACTGTTAAACAAAGGAAAACACAAAAATATTTTAACTTCTGTTTTTCAGATAGATGAAAATAGACCCATGTCAAGAAAACCTCACAGAATATTTTCTCAAAACCACTTAATTTTTAGGGTTGAGGGGGCACACGACAATGAAATCCACATTAATCCATCCCAATAAACAACCTTCATCCTGCCAAATGTAAACTTTTGTTTTTAGAAAGTCCTTGGAAATTAGGGGTTAAGGGAAAACCTTGTAAAACTGAGACAAAAGTACAATTCTGTTTCAAGTCTGACCTACATAATAAGTCTGAATAAGTGTGATTACAAAACCTCCTTGATTATTTTTTGGTTTTGATAGTAAATTTAAATTTGAAAATACAAAGCAGTCAGTTAGCACCAAACAGTATTTGTAGCCCATTGCTACAGCAACGAATCACTGTTGTACTGAAATTCAGACAACTATTTCAGCTCAGAAATGGGCAATATACCCAAGGGCTACAAAACCAAAATTGTTCCAGAAGTATATGGGACTGTACAATTGCTTAGGTGGCAGGAACAGAAAAGAACTGGCTAAATCCCAAATAATGTAAGGGAAGAAATGTATGTTAGTTTGAAGCTACCAAGCTTTCCTATGTATCTGCAAGAGACCTACTTATGTTTAATTCCTACACAAGGAATTTTCTGTGTTCTGCCACCTGACACTAACAGATCTGTTATGGATCATAGTCTAATGACTACAATACTGTACTGAATATTAACTTACATTCCTACACATTTATTGTCCCATGACTATGTTGTTGGTTATTTTTTGCTTTTAAAATACAGAAATCTGTAACAACAAAATTCAGATTACTGAGGACCAGAAGAAACTACTAATAATGCACCTGTCAAGTAACATGATCAAGGCTGCATATAAGCTGGTTTTGACTTACTCCTTCTCTCTTTTCCTGAGTATTAAGGTTACCTTAGGGCAAACAGTAATGTTATTTCAGAAAGCAGAGCATGATACACCAAAAATATGGCCACTTCTTTTGGACACTGAACAATAATTACTTTTGTTATAGCCTATGTCTTTATTAATGGTGTATTACATTGGTTTATGAGAGCACAGAAGGATTCAAAGCCTAAATTCGTTCCAAGTAGATAAAATGGCACCAGTAAAGCAAATACCACATACAGCAGCATTTTTTCGTATCTGTTCCTCTCTGCTATGAAGTATTTAACAGGAATTCATATTCATTAAGTTACTTGGACATGATTTCACACACAGTCCAATATTCTTATTTAAAATATGCTACATTTGTAAAGAATAGTGCTACAAAAACTGGACCCATCTTCCACATCCACTTTTTGTGTATACACATCTGGAATAGTAAGGACCATCTACCTTAATAAAAGAGATAGCAAATAGTAACTAAGATTCTTCTAGCTGAGTACACGGGCACAGTCCTGCAGCTCCTGAGAACCCAATCATCAGGCTTCCGCAAGAATATATATACAAAATACAAACTGATGAATCAAAACTAATGGGCATTCATTTTTATTTCTAGGAACTGACTCTGTTTTCTCAGTCTTCTGGAGAATAATTCACTTACTCAAATCTATTCTATCTTCCAAACATCATTAGCAGCAATAAAGAACCACAATGACAAGAGTTAGGGAATTCTGTAAACCATCAACAGTTTATTCTTGAGATACTTTGTTATTATTGCCCAAAGTTCAGAATACACCACAATTTATTTATGAACCTATATTACTGGTATAACAGATTTAATATAGTAAACTATGTTTGTAAGAATAATCCTAAAACTACAGAATTTGGGAAGCCAAAGTGACTACCAAAGAAGCCAGAGTAACAGAATCCTTACCCTATACACAATGTACAAGCTATCACAAAGTAATGATTTCATGAACTGGAGCTTCAAGTATTACAGGAATGATCATAGCCTGTATCTAAATTGTGAAATCATAAAACATAACACTTTAAAAGCCTGAAAATTACCCTTTCAGAATTCATAGTAATTAAACTTGCAAAATTTAAAACACTTCTCAACATCATTTGGAATAATTCACACACATCTAACATGTTTTTGGAAATAAAATGAATCTAAGGCTCATTAACTAGAAGCAGAAACAACAGGAAGCACATCTATGCAAAGAAAGCATCATTACTACCTAAACCCACAAAAACATTATATTCCACTTTTGAGCAGTGAATAAAAGAACATACATACATTTCTAATGAGAGTCACATTACAGATTAGTCAGCATCATGCCTGAAATGAGCAGCAGAATTATACAACTGCTACAATCCAGCTTCTTCACCCTAAATATTCCCTGCAGTTGAACACCTACCTTTGAACATAGTAGAACAGTGAAATAAAAGCAGATAGGAAAATTAAAGCATCCCACCTACCTTTTCCAGACATGCTGTCTGATCTAATAGAACATATTAGCCCGACATACAGAACTCAACTTGAAACCAAATTACTCATATTTAATAGTCAGCAAACACATTTTTTTCAGTGCATACATGTGCACACACACACAAATCCTGCCTTAATTTTATTTCAAAACTAAAATGGTCTCCCAACCTGCATCCTAGTTAGCTTACTTCGAGAGATTATTTGATAATAAAGATCTCTCAATCTAATAACTCACCTATTTAAAATAGCTAAATATCACAGATGACAAAAGAAAAAGCCAATAATTAAATATTCTAAAATTTGTAGCATTACTAAGCTACGTAAATGCTACTTTAAAAACATGACTGTTTCAAAGAAATACATCACACAGTTGTTTCTACATTCAGCTATAAATACCAACTTTTCAACTTTTCTGTTCAGAACATAGAGCTTTCAGGAAAATGGTCTCAGATACAGATGACTCTTGATATATTCCTGACAATGGATTTAATTCAAAATGTACTTTATTAAATGACAGCAATATTTTTCTTTCAACTTCATTAAGCTCCTTTTTATTCAAATTCATGTTCAGATATTTATGGAAGAACGGAAAATTGAAATTGCTGTCAAGTTTAGTAGCAAAATACCCTAAAAATCCCAAGTCTGTTGTCTTGTAACTTTTTCCAGTGTTGAAGATCATATTATCATCTACTTCTAATTGCAGCGGACTTTTGTCACTTGGGCTAAAGATATCATTGCTGGGTATCTATCTGGCCAAATTGTTTTAGACAATAGTCAATTACTTCCAAAATCAAAGGAGAAATACAGCATTTTTATGTTTCATTATTCCAAGCTTTTCTCTGAGAAGTTTCGGATTGAGGAAGTGAAATCTGGCAAGGTACATGAGTTTGCTTTTCCTGCAAGAGTATTTTTTTTTTTTGTAAATCTGCCCAAGCTGTAGAACTCTGAAATATCATGTGCGTAGAAAATAAAGCACTTATTTTTGTACAAAGTAAAACAGAAAGATTCTCAGTGCAGTAAACCCATTCCCAAACAGCACATTCTGGCAGTGGTAGGAAGCTGATTCAGTACAAATAGTGCATCATTCTAAGAACACATTTTTTTTTTCCAACACAATCTTAAGAATGGCAAGAGAAGGAACAAAATTGGCCTAAAATAGAAAGCACATGGGAAGCATAATGGCATAAATATTGGAACTAGAAACTTGGTGCTGGCAGCAGACCTAACAAATAGGGACAGAGTGAAGTGCAGGGAAGAAAGCAGTACAATAAAGATGAGAATGAGATCCCACCAGCTGCTGAAACAGGGACAAAATGAATCTGGGAAGAAAGAGGAAGGAGAAGAAACTAGAAATATGCTTAGAATTTAGGAGCAGATGTGGAGCTAGTAAACACAGATCAAAAGCCATGGCTGGATAGGAACAGGGAAACAAAACTGGAAGCTGATGGATAGGAACTCAAATGAACTGTGATTATCTCGATCAGGTGAATGCAGGAAATAAGTCAAGTTGATGAGAGGAGCTCCCCAGTGACCAGAAAACTGCTAATGTTATGATCATACTTAGGGTAAGTAAAGACAAGGACCCAAGGAACTAAAGGCCTCACCTAATGTCAGTTCTGGGAAGTCAATGGACTGCATCCTCTCTGTATCTATTTCCAGACACGTGAAGGAAATTAAGGTAATCAGGAAGAGCCAATGTGGGTTTTGCAACAGACAAATCATTCTTTATTGACTGAAATGCACTCTCTGATGAAACAGCTGCCTTTGTAGATGAGAACAGTGATGAATATAGCACAATTGGAAATTATCAAGGCTTCTTATCATCTCCCATTCAGTAACAAGCAGAGTACAGCAAGGAATGACAGCGGGACTACATTTTTCATTATCTTCATCATTAACCTGGATGATGAGGCAAAGAACTTGGAAATGACATCAAATCTGTGGTGATGTCCTATGTACCTAACAGTAGCACTTCCATCCAGAAGGCCACTGAGAAACTTGAGTACTAAGCAAAACATCATGAAGCTCAACAAGGAAAGGAGCAAAGCTCTGAAACTGGTGAAAAAGAAACCTTAAGCATTGATACAGGAGGGAAAGTGACTGGTTGAGCAGCCCTGCTGAAAAGGATTTGTGTATTACAGGGGACATCAAACTTAGAGATGAGCAACTGGTGTGCTACTTATCTAAAGCGCAAACTCCACACTGGGTTTTATTAGAGAAAATGGGGCCAGTAGATCAATGGAAGCTATAATCCACACTCTACCTGGCTCACGTGTGGTCAGTTCCAAAATACTGCATTAAGTTTGGGGCTTCCAAGTTCAAAAAGACATGCTGAAAACCATGAAAGGACTGAACAGATACCTGTCAAGAAGGTTATGGGCACACAACCTTACACAGAAGTTAATACCATCTGGGCTTGTTTACTCTGGCAGTGAAGACACTAAAAGACCATCTGATAAATGGCCCATTACGGTAAATAAGCCCATACCTGTACCCGAAGAAGAGCTTCAAAGATGAGGAGCCAGATTCTACCAGGTAACAACACATGTTATAAACAGAAGAACGCACATAAATTATGGCTTGAGAACTTCAGTTTGGAGATTAAGAATAACTTCCTTAGTAGAAGGACAGTACTGCACCAGGAAAGTTTGCAGAGACTGTGGTGTCTCCGTACTTGCAGGTTTTTCAAGATCAGGCTAGACAAAGACACAGCTGATCCTATCCATTGATGGTGACAGTCCTGCTCCAAGCAGAACGAAGGACCAGCTGAATTCCAACAAGCCTCTTCCAAAAAACATGCCTGTGATTCCAAGCAGCTGGGATGGAAGAGTTGAAACAAAACACTGTTCTTCAGTGGAAGATTAGGACAGACATGGCTCAAGTTTGGGAGCAGGAGGACAAGCCGTTATTCACCACACACAGACAGGAATTCAAGATTCTTGGGTCCTACTGCTGCTGTGCTGCCATTTAATACTTGGAAACCTGCTTGCAAGATATATCTTACTCTGTTCTAGTACTGATCCACACAGATTATGTCAATTTTCTGCTTTTCTTAAACAGCTATTTTGGTAGCATAAGCAGTAGATGTTTGTCTGCAGGTACTAAAGATACCAAGCCTGCTGAGATACCTTGAGTACTAACACAATTTTAGAAGATTATTTGTTGTCCTACTCTACACTGCAGAGTTCTATGATGTGAAACAGAAAAACATTCTCAATGTTATTGAGACTTAATAATACTTACACTTTCCCAGTAGGAAGCCATTAAATCTGGGATTCCCCCCAAAAAGGTACCTAAGATGCTGAGACATGATTTCATTGCAATTAACAATGACAGCCAAGCTCTGAACAAACAAAACTGCATATAATTGAATACACTGAAAATCAAGTCCCATGCAGTTCAAATTCCACACCTAAATTTGGTGACTATTCTTGACCTTGATCCTCTACTTCCCACTTTCCCATCTGTTAGATAAAATTAGTAATTTATCTCACTAGCGAAAGATGAAAAAAGCATTAATATGTGTTCTTAAAATCTGAAGATATTTAGAATCTTTTAGAGAATACGAGTAATATATTTGGGAAAAGATCTTGAGAAAATTCAGCATACCAAACATGGAAAACATTGTTTTATACCTTTACATTAAGTATCATAATTTCTGCAACGAATGAGGAAGCATGTTTTCCAAAGGACTGTGGTTGGTATTTTTAATTTTCTATATTGCTCTCATGTACTAAAGAATTTACTGCAATAGACTCATAGAATAGTTAGGTTTGGAAAGGACCTTAAGATCATTTTGTTCCAACCCCCCTGCCATGGGCAGGGACACCTCACACTAAACCATGCCACCCAAGGCTCTGTCCAGCCTGGTCTTAAAAACTGCCAGGGATGAAGCATTCACAACTTCCCTGGCCAACCCATTCCAGTGCCTCACCACCCTTACAGTAAAGAATTTCTTCCTTAGATCCAATCTAAACTTCCCTTGTTTAAGCTTTAACCCATTACGTCCTTGTTCTGCCATTACAGTCCCTAATGATGAGTCCCTCCCCAGCATCCTTATAAGACCCCCACCCTTCAGATACTGGAAGGCTGCTATGNTTGTTTAAGCTTTAACCCATTACGTCCTTGTTCTGCCATTACAGTCCCTAATGATGAGTCCCTCCCCAGCATCCTTATAAGACCCCC
>NDXB01000020.1:0-12375 GCA_002631895.1 Agapornis roseicollis
TGGGTTTCATCAGGTCCCATGGACTTGTGCACGTTCAGATTCTTAAGATGGTCTCGAACCAGATCATCTCCTACAGTGGGCCCAAGGTTTTCATTCTCACAGTCCCTGCGTCTGCCTTCCAAGACTTGGATTGTGTGGTCAGAGTCATTCAGAACCTCAGCCTTCTCCAAATCCAGGGTAATCAGCTCTCCTGATAGCTTCTGGAGAGGGCCCACATTGTCCCTAGTCTGTCTTTCATTTGTAAAGTACCTATAGAATCCCTTCCTGTTATCTTTCACATCTCTTGCTAAGTTTAATTCTAACTGGGCCTTAGCTTTCCTCACCTGGTCCCTAGTTTCCTGGACAATGTCCCTGTATTCTTCCCAGGCCACCTGTCCTTGCTTCTACCTTTTATAAGCCTCTTTCTTCCTTTGAAGTTTCCTCAGCAGCTCCTTATCCATCCAAGGAGGTCTCCTGGCCCTCCTGCTGCATTTCCTTCTAGTTGGGATGCAACATTCCTGAGCTTGTAGCAGGTGATCCTTGAATATCATCCAGCAGTCTTGGGCCCCCCTGCCCTCTAGGGCTATATCCCATGGAACCTTACTAAGCAGGTTCCTGAAGAGGCCAAAGTCTACTCTGTTGAAGCCCAGGGCAGTGAGTTTGCTGCACGCTCTTCTCACCGTCCTGAGGATCTCAAGTTCTACCATCTCATGATCACTGCATCCAAGGCTGCCCTGGAGCATCACATTTCCAATGAGCCCTTCCCTGTTGGTGAGCACGAGGTCAAGCAGGGCACCTCTCCTTGTCGGCTCCTCTATTACTTGCAGAAGGAAGTTGTCTTCCACACAATCAAGGAACCTCCTGGATCGCTTGTGCCGGGCCATACTGATGCTCCAACAGATATCAGGGTGGTTGAAGTCCCCCATGAGAACAAGGGACTGCGAGTGTCAGGCTGTTCCTATCTGTCTATAGAGTGCTTCATCCACAGAGTCCTCTTAATCAGGCGGTCTGTAACTGATCCCCATAGTAATGTCTTCCATTGCTGTTCTCCCTTTAACCCTGAGCCACAAAATCTGTTAATTGCTCACCTGTCCCCAGAGATTTTAATCAATATCTCAGTCACTAGAAATTGCTCCTAATACCTCCATATGCTTGTGGGGGAAAAAAGAAAAGGACTGTCAAACTCTGAGAAAGGTTTATTAAAGCTAAAACTTCTTCCCCTACATTGTGTTATTGCATTTTGTTCACAATTTATGTTCATAAAATATTTAAAGATCCCTGGCTATAAACAGAGAGACATATGAGGCACTTATGTGCAGTATATTGTGGTTATTAAATGCCATGTGAGAGTCTGAGAAAATAGCATGTTCTGATACTAACTACTTTTAACCACATTATTATGTATTCGCATTCTGAAGGAATGTGTTATATTTGCATATATCACAGGCAAAAGAACAGAAACCAAAGATCACTTAACAACATCAATATACTCAACTTTTCCAGGCCAGACACTGAAAAGAAGTACGTTCTCTTAGTGGGTGGTTATGCATGCCAGCACCACCCCCCCAACAAGTACAAGTATTTAATGATTTGTGGTGATGCATTTCTAAAACACTTTTTCAGACAGATTTGTGGGAGCTATTCTGGGTACAGGAAGGCACCTTCATCTTCTGAGACTGCAAATCTGAAGAAGTTGTCAACAAATTATAAAGTAAATTTTGGAATCATGGCAAAATGAAGAGTAAAAGGTACTGCTAAGGATATGGCTGTTAAGCTATTTATAGTGCTTTCAACTGACAGCATCCATTTTTTATCCTCCTGACCTGAAGAAACTAAATGACAAAATACCCATTTGAGGTAGTTGGTGACCAATCATGTCTGAAGCACTCAGGACAGAAAATTCCAGTGTTTATTTTTGTTCTAAGTAGTTTGAAGGACATCTGAGAGGTAGAAGATCATCAAGGTCTATCTTATGATGGATATTCTACTCTGAATTGTCTACAACATTCCCTGAATAATGAAAGAAAAATGGAAATAGATTGGAGATTTGTGGCAAAACATTAAAAAAACAATGAAGAAAGTGACTACCTTCCTGGCTCAGCAGCAGAAGAACATTCATATAGTAATCTAAATGCATATGTGGAAATACTTTGATCCACCTGTCTGCCAAAAGAACCCATAGGGCAGTCCAACTTGGCTCCAAAGCTCTGTCTCAAAGGAGGTAAAGTAGCAGATGAGGCTGAACAGAATATGTAGAGGCAGTTCATTAACAAGCACGCAGACTCAGAAGGTCATGGTGGAGCCCATGCCTAAGGCCCAGAACAAGGTACAGTTCCACAATTAGAAAAGATAGGTCATGCTGGTGGACAGCATAAAGATTGCTGCAGTAATCAACTGTGCAGCAGCACCAAAACAAAGCCATAATAAAGAAAAGCAATTAGGCATTCAGCCCTGAGGAAAAAAAAACCCAAACAAAAACATTATTGCATTTCTATGCATCTGAAAAACATCCCTGTCAAAGCCCATCAACTGTTTGGTTATTGTATTACTGATTCCATACTGTAACATTATCTACGTTTAAATTCACGTTATATAAAATTCTTGGACAAGCTTTGGTATCCTTCACTTTAGTCAGTAATGAATTAACAATATAAACATCACTATATAGAAAGCAAGCAATTACATGACATTCTGTCCTTGTGTTCAGAGACAATATGCCTGATACCTGGGTGGATTTCTATGTTATTTCTTATTTAATGCCTTTTGAATTTCCTGCTGGTAATTCTTATTGTCAAAACATCATATAATACAGCCTTCACTGAAGAGCAATAGAATGTAGCTTTTAACTGAAATACTTGAGTCTGTGTTTAGCAAAGAATGAGTAGTAAATTATTCTGTGTATTTATTATTCAGATTAAGCATTGCAGAAACATTTTCTATTCCATTAATTAATAATTTGAAAACTACTCAATGCAGAATGCTGTGAAGAGACAACTTTCTACAGTTTGACTGTTTCATGTACAGAATGTAAACTTAAATTGCAAAATTTCACAGTCATTGCTAGGAAATAGGCAAGTAGCCTTCCTACTCATCACTTCACTTCTGCTGTGCAGCTTCCCCAGCTATTCCTGCTCTGTCCTTGCTGCCAACTCTTTGCAGGAGCCAAACTAAAAATAAACTAAATACAAACATGCAGTTGATCAGCTAATGTATCAAATTCTGCCTGTCTTATTTTACACTTGTCCACAACCCTGCTGTCATATTTGTGCAAAAGCTGGCAAATTAGCTAACATTGTTGTAGCTACAATAGCCTAAGGATATAAGTCAGGCAAGACTTATTGGGAGACATAATGCTTTTTATCAGATCATGTGATGCAGCTGGGGAAAAAAATACAGCAAGCTGTCAAACACAGAAAGCCTCCTTCTAAGTTAATTAGCTTGCATATACATACATATACACGGGCCAAGCAGATGGAGTTAAAAAGTGACAACATACAGACCTATGTCCAAATTTAGTGTCTTTTGTTCCAATTTTGCTGCAAAATTCACATCTTTCAGAAATCCCTGAGATGACAGTGATGCATCAGATGTATTATAATCAGTTTTGGGAGAACTGAGATTCTTAAGCCCCCATAGGCAGTGATGAGAATTAAAAGCCACAATCTGCCCAGCTCCCTCTGTTTGCCAGCTGTAATTAAATAGACCTCCACAATTTATGTTTTCTCCACGGTATTTTGCATACAATTAAGGTTCTTCTAAAATTAATTTATCAAAACATGTTTGCCTTCTATTTATAGAAAGACAGGGCTTCTGGGTTTTTTTAGTTAGCACCCAGGAGTTCACACTGAAGACTGATGCTTGAGATTACAGCAAACTATTTGTTTGAAAATTGTAAACTGGCAGACATTCCTGAAATTAAGGCAGAGGCACCAGAAGTACATTCTGCTCACTATTTTCTGACAGTATAAAGAGTACATTAACTTATAAATAAAAGATTTAACCATGCTTGCAGTTGCAAAATTTATGAATGCTCTTGCAAGTGTGTGTGGTCCAGTGGAATTCAACTCCCTGAACCAATCTTTTACAAGCACACAATAAACTTCCTTCAGGCAAGAGAGCTGGTTTTTTATTTATGAGTATATAGTTAACATTACAAGCAGCTATGAAAGGGAAGAAAGAGGAAATCAGAACATCTGAAGTATCAGGACCCTCCAAAAATAGGCAAGCATACTTTTGAGAAAGATGCTTTTAAAATTCAATTGGAAAATCATTCTGTATTGGAAAAGAAAACTTGCTGCTTTTGGATAAAAAAAGAGATACTTTTACAGTGTCAACAAACTAGCATAGTTCATAGCCATTAACACTTTCCCATGCCTTTTCTAGATGTATCATTCTTGTGAACAAGTTGTGTGAATACAAAAGTAAGTGGACTAATGGAAACCTCACCAAATTTGCACAAGTTCCTCAACTTGGTTCTCAAGATACTAAAGGACTGGAAAAAGATGCAGGAGGGGAGCACTGCAGGCATCAGGGCCTTCCTGACTGAACTGCACTACCTAAAAAGGTCAAACTAAAGCCAAAAAGAAAATAAATCTGACAATATTACCATTAATTTCAATGGTATAAGCAGGAATGAAGTTAAAGAGGAATAAATTACAACTTAATGGGAGACTAGTCCAAAAAAAACCACTGGTAGGATAGAATCCATGAAAATAAAACTGAATTTAGTCACCATTTCTACAGAATTCTGGGGAATGCTTTACCGTCTTAGCAATGTTTCCTAGATTTAGACAGTTCCTTACTTAAAAATATAATTTCATGTGAAGATTATTTACCCTATGGACCTACATCTGGCACAAACTATCTGCACACTGTTCTATATTAAACCACTTTGTGACCTTTTTCCACATGTGAACTGTTCAAACCAGAGATCACTACATACATACATTTATGAGATAGAATCATAGTTTCTGAATAACTAGCCAACCAATGTCATCCATATGTCACAATCTGGATAAAAAAGGTAAAAGTAGTTTACACCTATTCTACAGTATTAAGGTGTCTTGGGTTCATCAGTAGCAGTCATTTTTCTCCTTCTCAGTAGTGGGTACAATGCTGTGTTTTTGACTTTCAACCTGAGAACAGTGCTGATAACACCAACGTTTCTAGTTGTTGCTCAGTAATGTTTACTCTGACCAAGGTCTTTCTGAATCTCATGACTTGCCAGGGAGGAGGGGAAGCCAGGAGGAAGCAGAGGCAGGACACCTGACCCAAACTAGCCAAAGAGGCATTCCATACCACAGCACGTCATGCCCACTATATAAACTGAGGGCAGTTACCCAGAAGGGCTAGATCCCTGCTCGGGTTGAGCTGGGTATCAACCAATGGATGGTGAGCAGTTGTGTTCTCTTCCCTTGCTATTCCCTTATCATTATTGGTGGTAGCCACAGTGGTTTGTGTTATACCTTAGTTACTGGACTGTTCTTATCTCAACCCATGGGAGTTGCATTCTTCAGATTCTTCTCCCCATCTCTCCAGGAGCAGGGGAGAGGAAGGGCAGGAGTGACTGAGCAGCTACGTGGTTCTGGGTTGCCAGGTGGCTTTAAACCATGACACAAAGATGCTGATGTAGCAAAAAGAAGTATCTTTTACTAATCAGGTAGCTGTGGAAACTGTTTCTCTTTGAGGATAAATTGGTACTTGCTACCTGAAGGAATCACCCTAGTTTCAGAGTAAATTGAAATTCTTCTCTAAGAATTAGTTTGTGTAAGTCCTTCTGGGCAGGCTGATTTTTTCCATGTGCATTTTCCATTTTGCCTACATTCAGTTAGATTGTAGAAGATTTGAAATTTCTCATGGGATGATGTATATTGAAAACAGGTAATTGGGATAGCACAGACTGTGAAGCTTTTGAGCAGCAAGTATAAAGCAAATGTTCTGTTTGCACCACTAGCATTATAAAATCTTTGCATGGCTTTTAAAGTTTATTAGCCCAGTTGTAGACAGAAACACTAGGTAATTAGGTAGGTAAAAAAGACTCTGAAGTGTACAATTGCACTCCCAATAACTACTTTGGAAACAGGTCCTGTAATAGCACTCAGTGCTCTGTGGCATCTTTCATCCAAAGTGCATTTATGACTGAAATGCAGTAACTATGAAAAGCGTAACAGCTGCTTAATAATGCCAAGCAACCAGGTAAAGTTCAGAGGGAGAAAGGAAAATTGGTTTCAACTCATTTCAGTCAATGGCAACTTCAAGAAGAAATAAATTATTGAGAATTTACTTTTATGAGACCATCCAGCTGAAGCCACTCTTTGTGTTACAAAGCATATAGTTGGATGTGCAATTACCACTAACTAGTTGACGAGTTTTATCCAAGAGCTCTCTTTTTCTATGTCATATCATCCCATAACAGCTGCCATACCAGCCCAACACAGTTTACAGGTATGCATATTCCCATTCAAAATCCACACTCTTACTTAGCTTGGATTTGTGTCCACATTTGTACCTTAATACACAGACCACCTTGGAAGGTATGCTAAACACACTGGTGGCTTCACAACAGTTTGCCAAGACAAGTGCCAGCCTGATGAACTCAACAGAAATTCAAGTTTCTACGCAATGAACAGGTTTTAAGAGACAGGGCTTTTTGTTCCTACCCCTACATGCTATCATATATTGTTCCTGTTTCCATTCCAAAATCAAACAGGTTAGTTTAATTTGTGGATGGCTTCAGCCTCTTTGACTGTGCACTGGAGCAGAACAAAAGAGAAACAATGAAATCTATTACCAGTAGCAACTGCAAGGACATGATACCAGTGGTCCAGTATCTGTCACCTCCCTCTTTAGACAAGAATCTGCCCATCCTGAACTGAAAGAGCTGCTGAAAGTCAGGACCATCGCTGGGCCAAAGCTTAGACCTCACAATTAGGTCACACATGCAGCATAAACAGTCACCAACAACTTATGTCCCTTGGCTGTGCATGCAAGAATTTGCTGTAACTCTAACTGCTGACAATCACTGAACCATATTCCTGTTTTTCTACACTTAGCAGAATTATCTGCATGCATTACCATATACAGAGAGCACAGGTTTGACCATCTGGCCATAGATGTCAAGCTGAGATGTTTTCCAGTAGCAGCATCTGTTTCTCTACAAAAAGCAGTGTGTTTGCAGCTTTGGGCCTGTAATATGATAAGGACATAAACACATTACCTAGGCTGCCACATCTTCCTTCATTACTTTCTTTGATTAATCTTTAATTCTCTAGTGTTTTCATTCTTTGTAAGGCTGCTCATAAACATATTTTTTTCAGTAAAGGTTTAATAAGGAGCTTATCCTATGTATTTCTCCATATGTGTTATATCACATTCACCCACCCGATACTTGAGCCAAAATTGTCAAATAGAGATGGTTTTAGAAATGCCTAGCACTACAAAGAGGACTGCATTGGCTTCCAACAGGTTTGTAAAGCAACACTACCTATATTAACATCACTTCCTAGTTAATCCAAGTTGTCTCCTGTCTGTGTAATAGTTATAAAGTTATGGAAAGTAGCAAAAAAGATACTAGTGGCCAAGTCTAATTTGTCACTTATAATTATACCATGTCAGGCAGTAACATCTTTTTAAATCACCTTTCAGGTAGACATACACAGATAATTTTGTCAAAGGATCTAAAAGAATAGACATAACACCCATTCACATATAAACACTAACAGAGCCCATAGGATGACAGATAAATTCTTTGTCTAACTCTGCCACGACAGCACAGCATGTAAGAATGACTGCACTGTTTATCCCAGATTATTCTCAAAACCCACCCCACTGTGTTCATGGGCCCAATACAATGACAACCCTACAGAGACTGCACAATCTTTCTGTGAGAGGCAGAAGTGCACAGAGCAAGCAGTGAGTTTTGGTAGAGCATTTGGAGGCGATACTTGAATATCATATGCAGAAAAGGGAATATCTTGCTGTTATACCAGCAGGCCTAAAAGATGCAGCATTATGCTAGCTCCCAAGTGTCAGGAATAAACATGTCCCATTGGAGGACTATGCTGATTCAAGTGCAGAAAAGTTATCCCTTGTGTACAGCTGCTGCTTGTCCTCTGTTGCAGAGAACCACAGCAGGAATTTTATGTTTGAACATATGGACGAGTTAGTCATGCCCTATCTACTCAGAGAAACAAGCAGAGCCAGGCTGGCAGGGCAAAACAGTTTTGTGGGTTTGTTTTTTTTTTCCTATGACTCAATAAAAGGCCATGATGGTGGCACTGAATTTCTGGTTTATTCAGTTAATAGAAACAGTTTCTGATTGGTCAACTGAGGGCTCGAGAGATGGAAAATTTTACCACATATTATGTCTTACTGGATGGATTCAGTCCTTTTTGGCTTCTCTTTTCAGACATCTGTTCTGTTTCTCCCTAAGAGAAGACTCTATGGGTTGCATATTTATATGACAAGACTGAATTGTCTTCAGCAGAAGCTCACATTTCAAACCACACAATTTCAGTGAGCACTGAGCCCTGACAGGTCAAAGGGAATAGATCAAATCCACTTGATAACAACACTGCGGTGAGTTCTCTGCTGTGCACAGATATATGTGGCCTTTTTCCTGGATGGAAATAATTAATTTTGATGATACAACAAAGCTTGAGAATGGATTCAGTACAACAGTGACAGTACTGCTAAACAGCAGATTGACTTCTAAAGAAAAATTAAATAAACGTGTATCTATTATTCATGACAGCTAAATGTGTTTATGACCTTTTCAATCAGCATAGTGCATGAGCTTTATTATTCGTCATAAACTGAACTGGCACTAGGACCTAAGTATTCTATGATTCGATGATCTGATACACTGACTTTCAAATGTGATAGCTCTAACCTTAGAAAGAGAATAAAGGCCACACAATCCATTTCTTGCATATGTGTCATGATTAGAGTTCATTTTCTGTTGGTTTGGAAGATACTATTTCTAATCTGTAGACTTTTGTGAATGTCTGACTTTTATTCAATTTTAGAGATTGGGCGAAGCACAATATGAAGCTTACATCAAATGGAAATGTGAAGGTGTCTTGATATGATGGAGCTTTGAAAAATGTCACTTTCCAAAGCTGCACAGCTGACTGCTCTGCATATCCAACAAATATTCCATCTCCTGACCTGGAGCTTGTTTGTCAGGAGATTTCTCTGAACTAATGCTCATATTAATGTGCTTAAAAAAAAAGACAGGAAACAAGTTCTCCTACTATGTACTTATTCTGTACTCAGTAGCTCAGATCCTCCTGCTTTGCACCACAATTGCTAACAGTTCATTTTGCTTAGACCCAGGGAGATCATAAGTAAGTGAACAGAGATAAAAAAGATTGATGAAATGTATTTTTCCTGCAGGATTAGAGTGCTACAGAAACCCATACCTGTGTATCTCCATTTAAAGTCAGAATACCTCTCTTTGGCTCAATTCATGGATGGGAGTCTTAATTTTGTATTCCTTCAGAGAAGTATGTTTGAACAGAGTAAAAATTTAACCAACAGATATAAATAGCAAGAAAGATAATCACAAATAGTTTCTTCTTTAATCATAATCTCAGCTTTTAAAAATATCTATTAAAAATACCCCTTATTTTTAAGCACAATTTCTGAGTTTGGAGTTGCCCCCTTTTCCTATATTGGTAATGTGAAAAAACAGCACAACAAATTTCAGTCACCCTCATTGAGTTCCACATGGCCCCTTCAGGGCCTTTTCTGTCCTAGTTCGCCCAGTTCATAGACATTTTCCTATCTTTTAGGTTTTGGGTAGATTTAATTAGACACTTGCTAACACGACTCCATCCTATTCAGTTCAAGTTTCCAGTACCATAGCTATCACCATAATCTCTGAACGTGTCATCAGTGATCACTTGGAAATTTAATGTAGGGGCAGAGCTTCAGTTTTAAAAACCATAACTGAAGAGTCCTGAATTCACTGCCTCAGTCTCAGAGCACAGCACCCTGTTACAAACTCTCTCTGTATCTCTCAATGAACTACAGAAGTATGCATTATTCATCATCAGTAAAAACATTTTTTTCCACCAGTTAGGGACATTTACTCATCTCAAAAGCAACGCTACTCCAATAAGTTTTAACAGCTTTCCCAGGTATACACAGATCCCTTCTCTCTTCTTTGCAGCGTATAGATAGACAGGTTATGAATCCATCTCTCCAGTGCAACGATAAATGAAACAGCATTGAAATACAATGAAACGTTACCGTATCAGTCTCCAGTATTGCTCTCCCTCTCCCCACCCCAAAAGAACAAACAGCCCAACCACAAAAACCCCAATGTCTCATTATAGTTAAAAATATTTTGTCAGATTTGCACCCTGGTAAGATTTAATGTGATATTTAGGAAACAGAAGTCATGCATCACACCTAAAATACCTGTTTCAAAGCTAAATATAACCACAAAACCACAATTGGCATTGTCGACTGATCTGAGCTGGGCTGGGCTGGGCTGGGCTCAGATCAGTATTTACACCATTTCCTGTAAATACTCTGAGTTTAAAACAACATCATTTGATTACTGTGCTTTTGCAAATGGGTTTAATGAACACAAACATTCAAGCAAACCAAATTTCAGTGAGAACATTCGTGAGCAGATTTCACACTATGAAACAAGAAAAAATGAGGGGGGAAAAAGAGACTTTGCATTGAATTGTACAATTCAGTTTCTTTAGTTTCAGAGTTATACAGATCTAAGCTTCAAGGTAGGGGAAATGGATCAACAGAACATCCAATTCTGAGTTTTACAACAAACAAACAAACAATTCAAAATAACCCCACATGGTTGGTTTTCACGATGGCAATTCCGTGACCTGTGTCCAGACCAAATCCTGTGGATTACTTCAGTGCTTTACACATACATCTTCCCCAGCTCCTCTGTATCCTCAGAACTACTCTCATCACAATCTCCCCAGATATCGCCATCCCGGTCCTGCAGGTCTGTACCCACAATCAGCTTCCAAAGCTGGACAATACCGGGGTTTGGGTTTTTTTCTCCTGCCAGCATAATTTCAATTCTTTGTTCCAATGAACATGCTCACTCTCGTTCTCCTTTCAGTTCCTATTTCAAACAGCCCATCTGCAACTGCTTCTACAAATCATTTGTTGCAAAGTAGTCCTGTGCCTGTACGAGGCACGTGCCCAATATGGTGCACATGCTTTCTTTACCATCTCCACCATATCCACAGCACCGTATGATTCTCCCTGGGGGAGTCAAACCACTTCTCTTTTGTCCATTGTGCATAATGGAGTGAAAGGGTGCATCCTTGGACATCCTGCCAACTACACCAATTTCAATTGCTGAACAATTAACCTAAGGCTAAGCAAAATTTATTGCTCAATCTCAGCTAGAGCTCCACCAACACCAGTTACAGGTTCGGGTGTCACATGGACTCGCCACTACCCTGCTGCTCTCACAGCTGATGTCCCAACGACCCAACTTGTGCCATCACTCACCTCCACAGGGACGGATCTCCCCTTGGTCAGCTCCCAACCCCAGGCAGAGCCCCTGGCTGCAGGAGCTCAGCTCTGGGGAGCAGCGGCTCAGGACGGCTGCCCCGGGGGGCTCCTTCACACCCTAGGCCGGTCTGACCTGTGACAGCTATGGTCATGTACACCATGGGCTCAGCGCCTGCTTCCTGCCTCTGCACCACCAGCACCACTGGGTGGATGGGACAAGATCTGCACATGGCGGAGTTTTCCCTGGGGCCTCTCCCAGGGGAAGATTTGGTGGGACTTGACCAAGGCTTCGATTGGGGCTTTGGCTGGGGCTTCAGCCAAGATGCTCCCAAGATCTGTGGCCCCTCCATCTCCTAAGGCTGGTCCTCAGTTGCTTCAGTGGCTGGCACAAAAGGCTTTCCCCCTTGTTCTGACTCCTTTTGCTGGCTTCATATACACTAATGCCTGCCTTTGCAGCTGGAGGCACCTAGCTCTTGCTTCACTCATATGCACAGGGTAGAAAGTGTTTTTATGTACAAAAATAATTAAGAAAAGATCAATAATTGCGTTTCTCTCTATCATTTTAGACCATCTGAATCATACTTTCTTATGTATGGTTTATCCCATTCAGAGTTTGGAAATAGTGTGCTTCAGTGATGTTTGCCTTTCAATACTAAAGACTTGAGAGCCGCCTAGTGGATTTCTCTGAATCCCAAAATTCAGCAGTCTTCTTTTTATCACAGTATATTACATTCCTTATTGGTATCACTACTGACACTATTCTCAGAGCTGAACACCACTCAAGGATGCCAACTGCATTTCATATATTTGTCTGTTTTACAGAAATGTGAATCACACTCTAGGATGTAAAACTGAAAGTAGATTACAAAAAAAAAAAAAAAGAAGAAGAAG
>NDXB01000020.1:30181-61336 GCA_002631895.1 Agapornis roseicollis
CAACCTGTACTGGTCCATGGGGTTGTTCTTCCCCAGATGCAAGACTCTACACTTGCCCTTGTTGAATTTCATCAAGTTTCTCCCTGCTCAACTCTCCAGCCTGTCCAGGTCTCGCTGAATGGCGACACAGCCTTCTGGTGTGTCAGCCACTCCTCCCAGTTTAGTATCATCAGCGAACTTGCTGAGGGTACACTCAGTTCCCTCATCCAGGTCATTGATGAAAACATTAAACAGCACTGGCCCCAGCACTGACCTCTGAGGGACTCCACTAGTCACAGGCCTCCAGCTAGATTGACCACAACTCTCTGCTTTCTTCCTTTCAACCAGTTCTCAATCCACCTCACTACCTGATCATCAAGCCCACACTTCCTTAGCTTACCTATGAGGATGCTGTGGGAGACAATATCAAATGCCTTACTGAAATCAAGAAAAACCACATCTACTGCTCTACCATCATCCAACCACCTAGTTACTTCCTCATAGAAGGCCAACATTTAGTTCCCCAAATGCAAGATCAACCTGATGAAATATATTTAATTTTACAAAAATGCTTAGAAAGCTTTTGCGAAGTATTACATAGAGATGACTACTGCTGTGCTGCAAGTGGCATTCTAAATGTTCAATTTTAAAGGCAGTATTCTATCTGAGCTCTCTGATTTCCCACCACATCATATCCCCCAGCCCCCATTTCTTCTTTTATTGCTGCTACTCAATACTGACCCTTTCTGCCATTTCACTAGAACGTGGGAACACAGAACAGACATCAGGACCAAAGGGAATTTACAGTTAAACAAGAGAGGTTCTAAGACAAAGGACTATTGCAGAAAATTAAGATTCCTTTAAGAGTAATGCTATTATAGTGCTTCAGCTTAAAACAAAACAAAAAGCAAAACCAAAAGCTACAACTAAATCTGGAGATATAAATGTGTACTAGCATCAAAGACAAGAAACCTGATTCATTAAGGTGGTGCTGTAGGATATCAATAATGCAAAGCAATTTACAGTTGAGAATGTCTGTTGCCAAGGGGAGCACTTGATCAGAGCTACTGCAGCAGTTTCGTATCCTTGGTCTCTGGTCAGAAATGGTGCTGCTATCAACAGAAAGGGGCACTTATCCCACTGTTTTCCCAGGAGTAGTTTTAATGAGCAAGGGAGTTCCAGTCCTGGTAGGTCTCCTACTGCACTTCAGTGAACTCATTACTGTCTGTATAGACATATCAGGAGAATGGAAGGAGACAGCTGAAAAGTGAGAGGAAGGTTGTCTGCTACAGAAGGCATGCCAATGAAATTTGGAATAAGTAGATTCAATTTTACCTCAGAAATCTCCTCTGATTTCCTAAATAAAATATTTAACACCTTATCCTGGCTAGCAGAAGCTTTTTTCTTCCTTTGACTACAACGAATTTTAGTATAAATGCATTGTGCCTCTACTCCCTGTATCTGAAATAGGAAAAATAACATTTCTCTTTCATTAACATCTATGAAGTATCCAGATACTATAGTGATGGAAAGTCTATGTACAGCAAAATAACAAAACCAGCTCAAATAGCTTGGTATTATTTATTCTATCCATTCCCCTCCCTTTCTCATATTCCTTGGAGAAATACTCTTTCTATTTTCTTGTCTCCAAAAAATATTTACTAATTCTGGTAAATTTGGGAAGCTTTATAAAACAGTTGGATCTAACTAATCTCAGTTGTAATATCATTGTTGTCAGTGTATTTACTTTAGTTACTTTTAACCCCTTAAGCAACTATGTTATTTCAGCTACTGCCTTTACAGTCTCCATAAACTCTTGTCATTAGGATGATTTGAAAGTTCTGAAATGTGGAATTCTGGAAAGCAATGGGAATAAGAAAAAAAATCACTTCTATACAGTATTTCTCTATATTGCTTATATTTCTGTCTTCTGTTTGTCATGTACATGGTCTCTGGGCAATGTGCGAGTGATTAAGGTATATGCAATATTGCCAAAGCTCTTTATGCACATTTTTGGGTGCATACTGGCAATGATAATATAGCTCAACCTTAGCTAATGTTCTCTAGATATTTGCCCCTACTGAAGACAGAATTATAAATATCCCATAGACATTTTGGATTATCAAAAATCCATTCTACTAGAAATTAACATAGCCTGTGTTAAGCTGAAAGAAGAAAAACCCTTTTGCACCGCAGTAGAGCTTCTTGCATTCAGTAGAGCTTAAAATAGGTTACAAAAGTGGTGAAAACAACCCTTTAGGCACAAAGGACACTCAAAGTAGAAGCATCTATAAACATATCTAAAAATCAGTTTCTTCTGTTAGCCTAACACAGAATTTCTTATTGGAATGCTATGCTAAACCCATGAAAGTTCATGAACCAAGGCAGGAGCACCTAATAAAATTGTCAGATCAATATCTGCTACAGCACAGAGTCTCTATTTAATCCAAAAGCAACAACCAAGAAAAGCACATGCTATTCTGCTTTATTTCATAGTGAGAACAAAGTTAATTTGACCAGGAGCTGGGGGAGGGCACAGCTGGAGAGCAGAGTTACAGCCTCAGGAAATTCAAGGAAATGTAATTGAGAACAAATTATCTCTTTAATTACTTTTGACCAAATCAATAAGCCCCATGGAATAGAAAGCACAATGCCTGCCACCTGGGAGAGGACAAAGAACACCAAAGTTGAACACTGACACAAAACTAAGGCACAGCTGTTTGAAGAACAAAGCACTTCTCTCACAAAAGAGAAGAGGGTGAAGGATATTAGTTCACTAAACAAACAGTTTGGCCACCATTCCCTGTTCTCAGCTGTGAAGATTGTTAACACTTCACTATGTTAGAATTTTAAGTTGTCCCATCATTACTCAGGGATCAGAAAAAGAAAAATCCCCAAAATCTCCTGTCTCCTTCTGAACTTCCATGGTTTTTCCCAGGCTGGCTTTTATTTACTGAACACCAGTGCAGGAATTATTTAAGGCACTGCAATTATTCTTGTCAGTGTGCTAATAAACCAGAGCAAGATCTTGCCTCTCCTTTGGCTTCATTCCCGGGTATGAGTAGTAACACTCACACCTGGAGGTCACAAATGTGTAGCTAGGCATGGAGTGTGATGGGTAGGACATAGTACACAGACCACAGGGGCTACAACAGCATCCAATAGCAGTGAAGACTCCAAAGCCTGCCTATCCATAACACTTACATGGTCCCCATTACTAAATTCCTGTTTAGCAGTTTACCACCTTTAGGACATAAATTCTCACAACATTCTTGTCAAGTCGAAGTGTGGTATTACCCTCTCTGTACATATGAAGGCAAAACACAACAAGCAACTTTTCCCTGCTCACATAAAACATCTACAGAAAAGATGCATAAAGAAAAAGTCTTTTCATTTGGTCTTGGGGTAGGAAAACTACCAGTAGAATAAGCAACTCATTATGGTTAAATTCACCTCTGCAAGGAAATGGGGATGCAGAAGCAAGCCCTGCTTTACTTTGCAAACAGAACACGCAGTGGATCTGCCCCAAAAGCTTCAGCTCCAAGACAGTGACTTTCATAACTTATTCTAGAAAACCTCTTTCACGCATGAAAGCTGAGTTCAAAATTAGCAGCTTTATGTGTGTGATTTTTGCTTTACTAATGGCTCAGAACACCCAATAGCTTGTGTGAGCGAGGTTTATTAGACTTCATTGTGTCCACCTGGATTTGAGTTGGGGGGAAAAAAAGAGAAAAGAGAAAGGGCTTAGAGAATTTTCCTGTTACTTAGAGTCAAATTATTGAGTATAATTCCAGTGTGAAAGTTTGTACTTACTTTATTTAAAGGTCTGAGAAGTCTTAGGAATATGTCAAGAATCTAATTTCTGGACAATCCATGTGGGTAGTATAAAATTAGCTGTGAGACTGACACATTCTAGTGAAATAGCAGTGTTTTAGGCTTAGGATAAATGCTTAAGATATTTTTCTGTTTAATAGTTCTTTTTTTTCTGAGTAATATCTAAACCTCATGTAACAGCAGCCTGAAGGTGTTGGAAAGACTGGACAGCTATATTATGATTGGAGGAGAAAGTGTCAAATGTATGGTGAAAGATTAAGTCTGAACTTGTTAGAGCAATTGTTTCACTTGTATTTTCTCAGCTCACTAGCAGCACTCACTCTAAATGTTGTTATTCCGGGATCATAGTGACTCATATTTCTGGGGAAGAAAATAATGGCAAAGCCAACATTAACAGAAAGCTCAGCTGATTAAACATTACTTCCTCTCAACTACAGCTTTCCTAAGAACACTTGTGTGGAGGAGAGCCATGTTAATAGATTGCTTTCCAAGGAAGAAATCTAAATGAATTATTCCATAGGCCAATAGTTATCAAAACTAAGTACTTTTTTCTAAAGTGGTAGCTATTATCTCAAGCTTTTGGCAAACAAACCTTACACTCAGTTCAGGGAGGGAGGAGTGAGAAAGGGAGGAAGTTTTGGGTTTTGTTTTTTCTCCTCCAAGAACACCGGCAGGTTAATCAGAATCTCTACACAGACTGGCAAATATAAGACCTTTGTTTGGTGCTTCTCTGCAGGCAGTGATATATCTAAGGTCGGAATGTAACCTTCCATATGGAGTAGCTAGGCAATGAGAATAATATAGTAAGATCATTATGGAATTTATCCATCAGTTTTTCAAACTGTGTTGTCTTTCAAAATTTAAACTTCTACATTTATCTTCCACACTGTCTAATCTTTTGGATAGTCTAAATCATATTTTAAGAACTTAGATGATTGAGTTTGTATAATGAGAAATTTAATGACCTGTAAAATGAACAGAGTGCATCTGCCAGCCCTAAAAGTCATCTTTTCCCCACATGCATGTCACAATATGGGACTGACAGTTCCATCGTTATTTTCCAGGCAGCTGCTCCTGTTGCTTCCCTAAAACAAACTCACATTTTTGGGTGCAAGTTGAAGACTAAGATTGTAAAGATGCTTAAACGGTTCTTAAAATATGTTTTCAATAACACTTTGCATACAGAAAACCAAAAAAATATATAATAGTTGCTATATAAATGCACATTCTCCCTAGATAAACTGAAAATACATAGTTAACAAACAAAGATAACTAAATTCTGAAACACAGTTTAATCTCACTAATGCATATTTTTGTCAAAGGGTCAAATTCTCTGCTGGGATAAGGACCTTAACTGAATCCATATTTTGACAGGGATGAATATGGTCCATACTGCAACATCAGAATGAATGTGTATCCACAGACAGGCTGGCACCAACTTTATCTGTGATAAACATGAGACAGATGAACATGTCAAGAAAAGGATCTCTGTGGCTATACTTTATGCAAGACAACAGCATATTCTGTAATGTTGATACAAAGTCCAAAACACCCTTTATAGCTATACCAAGCTCCTAGCAAACAGGTCTACATGGGTTTTAGATGGAACATACTGTACTAAAAATGCCCTCTCTTTACTATGTATTTTTAATTTCTAGTAAAAGTTAAGCATGCATGCACACACATCCTCCTTGTTTGTAGTTAGTGTAGGCTGGATCATCAGATTAAGTTAGCTAACCTAGTCAAATCTGTGAGAATGTTATCTGCAAATAAAGCCCTGTATCATTTTATCTGTGACTTTAAAATACTAATATTTAGGAACTACTGTAGATTTCTTGTAGAAGAAATTCAGTCCAAATGCTAACATCTGACACATAAGGGAATAAGCCACAGCTAAAGTGCCAGAATTTGACTTTCCAAAGGACAGCTATTTTCAGAAGTGTTTTGTGATAGCTGTGCCAGCTGCACACACAGACTGCATTACATCTGCGGCCCATTCTCCTTAAGCATTATCTTTGTTCTGATTTCCTATTTTGTATTCCACTAGTTTTAAGGCTGTATGTCACATTGCCATTAAATCATAGTTTTCAAGCAATAGTGTCTTCCAGCTGACCTCAGAGCAAAACAGCACAAAGACTTACATTCATACTTCAATGTTACAACCAATAGGTGCTGGAAATCCTCACTCCAAAGCCTCTATCTTACATAGCTAACTCGCTCTGACTCACCAGTTTTTGTCATGCACCAATTCAGATCTCACATTGATAATATAAGCTAACATTAATTTAGGAGAACAGCTGAAAGTGAAATACCTTAAGGGAAAAAACTTGCGTGCACAATATCTTATTGAAAGCAGCTTTCTTAAAAGGGAAGGATTGAAGCACTTCTGATGAGCTAATGGAAACAGCAAAGTGATAGCAAAGTGCCTGTTTGGAAAAGGTTTGTTGTCTGTTCTTGTTTTGGGGTTTTGTGGTGGGTTTTCTTTTAGTGTTTTGATGCGTTTTCACTAAAAGATGAAGAGAGCGCCCTGTCAGCAAGAGTGATTTCTGAGTGTCAGATAGCAAATCTGAATGGATTCCATGCTGCTGAGCTTTCAGAAAAAGTCAGAATAAAAATAAATCTTTAATCTGATGAACCTGGAAAGGGATCACTAGGACACTGCCAAGGTTTAATTTCTCATTTTTCATGGATTAACATCATTGTTTATAGCACAGGCTGTTGCATAGTGACACACGCTCTAAACAGGGTGACAGGAAACAAATCCAAGCAAACAAATAACAATTCCAAAACATAGCGATGCCTCTGATGGAAGGTTAAAATAAGCTTATTTTACAGAAATCCGCCTATGAGCTTCACCAGCAATAGGAGCATTTATGGAGGCAGAGCTTGCAGGTGAAGGGCCCGAGAAGCCTCCAGTGATGGTACAGCTGTCTGCACAGAGCATTCAGCTCCCTCAACTGTAATGAGCAATTTGTCTCCCAGCTTTGATCTACTGTCAGTTCAGCTGACACTGACTCCAGGAATTAACTTCTAACATTTCAGGGTAACCTAATAAAAAAATTGAAGCACTGTGTGGTAGATATCTGTAGATAACCTATCACCTGCTGCAACTGTTCACAGTGAAGTTTAATGTGTTTCTGTTCTAGTACAAAGGCTTTTAGTTTCTTCAGTGTATAAATATGTAACCCTAAGACAAAGTATCAATAATGTAAAGCAGCATAAAGGACAGAATATTTTAACCACATGCTCTAAGCTAATGCTGTCTTAGTACCACATATTTGAGAAGCTGCCTTAGAGAAAAGGCTTTCTTTGTATAGCTGACCAACCTACCCACTTTGGAAAACAAGTTCAGAACCAGAGGGGAAGCAGGTCCAAGTTTTTAAACCCATCACAATGGAATTGGACTGGAATATGTTTGGGTTTTAATAACAAGACAAGTGTTCCAGATTTTCAAGTATTTTGTCAACATAATAAATGGACTGTATGAAAGTCAGATACTTGTAGCTCTGGCATAACTGATAAACACTAAATAGAGCAGTAAATATGAGCTCTAGAAAACATTGAAGAAGGGAGTATAAACTCTCTATAAATTCAGCCCTACTGTCACACTGTCATGCTAAACATGGATCACAATCCATCTATTTCAGTCTGTTCTGAGCAAAAATCTTTGCCATTATCAAACTGCCTCTGCGTTGTGTATTAAGGCTGTCACACTTGACCACTGTGAACCAATTGGCAGTCACACCATTCTTCAGCAGCCAGCCAATGAACCTGCCATTATTATCACAACTGGAAGAAAGTACTAGTCCTAAGAGTTACCAGTGCCCAGACTTTCAGACCTTTCCTGTTTCCTGTTCCCCTGTATTCAGGCATGTGTCTGGCGGTAGGTTATATGACAGGAGGGGAGCACTGCTGCTGGGCTTTCACATGTTTTTCAGTGGGGAATGTTTTGCATGTAGGCTCCACAAGGTAATATCCACTATCTGTGTCACAGCCTCTCAGACATATCCAATATAGCCAGTTAGCAGACCACAGATCAGGATGACCCCTGCCAGCTGGGGTCAGACAGTAACACAAATACACAAGGTATCAGACTAGTCATGGGGGACTCAACCATATGTAAATCTTAGTCTAAACCTGTCAAGATGTTGACAGGTTTGACTTCCTGCCATTAACTCTCCAGTGAAAAAGATAATGTTTGCCCTTTATGTTTAGGAAATAGTTACGAGATAGCTTCATTTATTCTTAAAACAAATAGCTCCCCAAACAGCAGGGCAAGCAATTAGCTATGAGGATCATTTGTTACCTAATAAAGCTGTAAGTCTTTATTTATCTAAATTGGGAGCTAACTGATTTAAGGGATAGAAACAGCAAAAGAATGACTTAGAGGAGAAAGGGAAGAATCAACTGGAAGCAGAGGTCAAAAACACTGGGTTCCTAAAGCACTAGGAGGGAAGTGTTGATACATAGTGGGACCAAATGATACCACCTGGACTGATCAGGATCCTCATCATGGAAGACAAATGAGGCTATCTGATCAGTGGGAACCATTGGTCATACCTGCAGGGGAGAAATGAAGCATCAAGGACAAAACTATTGAAGTAAATACATTTTAGTCTGAGTGCTGCAGTCCAAGGACTGCTCTAACAGATGAGGAATGACATGATTTCACCCTCCCAGAAGTGCCATAGGCATTAGCTCAAGGCAAAAGACAAGCAGAGAGCACTCACAGTGACTAGAATTAGCCAGGGGTTTCAGTGGGTTCTGTAAGTTATTGCAACCTAACTTTAATTGCAGCAGAGAAAATATTACAAATAACCCTAACAGCTTTACTTTAATTCAAACATATGGATTGTTATCTGGACCCCAAATTAATACATCTAGAATTTGCCTTTTATGAATAAGTAAGCTTAATAAAAAAGTCAAAGTCACCCTAAAAAAAAAGGCATATTTGTAACGGATGTATTGCATGAATGAGCAATTATGGATTCACATCACAATAGCCTTATGAAGCATCCTTTGAACCTTAAACAAAGTTGTGTAAGTATGCATGAAGTTAAATGCTTGCAGACCAAAATCTAGCAGTGTTTCACTTGAAGACCTGTGCCCTACTCTGTGATTACTCCACTGAGGCTGACAGACAGGTATATGATGTATTTAAATATTCCACACCAATAAGGACTGTGAACGTTACCTTTAGAGAATAGAGGATGCATAAACCTTTTAGCAGTAAGTCATCAAGGAATTAAGTTAAAGCCTCCCTCTTAATACACCAGAAAAACAGGACCCAGGCTTAGTCCTCACAAATAACACAAAGTATATATATATATATTTTTTTTTTAAGATTAACAGAATCCAAAGTAACATTATAACTGCATTATAACTGCATTCCCCATACACTGCTTTCTGAGCATTTAATGCAAAGAGTGACAGTTACATAGCTGCCTAACTAACTTGACTATTGTCCCCTGAAAATCCTCTCTTTTAGCTCTCCTTCTGTGCAAATAGTATAACATTAGTTTAATGGAAAGGTCACACTGTACTACAAAGAATACAGTAATGTTCCATGAAGTCCTTTTCTCCCTGATTACTGTCTTCCCCCTAACCCCCCAGCTATGTTGTGCATTCAACACTTTCTCTATAGGCATTCCATGAAAACTGAAAAGCTACCCTAGCCATGGAAAGTGCTGTTATCCACTGCTTGCAAGTTGAGACACATCATTCTAGTCTCAAAGAAAGCAGAACACCACCAATTAGATTTCAAACGTCTTTTCCTCTGCAAGCCAAACTGAAGTTTTTTTATTACCCCCTCACTGCTGAATGCCTTCATTCACTTTGAAACACATCCTTAAACCAGAACATATCACTCCACAGGCTATGTTCTTCATTGAAATCAACTTACCCTGAAGATGTTGTTTTCTTTGTGAGAAAGATAATTCTTTGTGAGAAAGATAGTTCTTCCTCTGCCATGCAGAGTTTGGAGGGAATTGGCAAGGTATCCTGGCTAAACTTCAATTTGCTTCAACTGCTGTCTGTTCATTTATGTTCACCTCTCCTTTTTCCATCGGATACATTATTCTTCATCACTTTCTGTCTTGGATTCTCAGGTAGTATTTCTCTGCTCTGTGACTGCAGCTAACCAGGGATGGCTGATATGACTTCTACATTCAGCCTTCAAAGTACTTTTGGCATCATTTAGGGTAAAACTAATCTATAAATATATTATCCCTCCTAGAAACGAGCACAATCCAACCTATCTACAAATTTAGTCCTGCATTTCTACATCAGTTCTGATTATTTTTCTCTCATCCAAATATAAAAGTCTCCATATTACTCATGTTCTCCTTCCCCTAATGAAATACTTACCACTTCCTACTAGTGATCACATATACAGAATGGTTTTTAAGTTCCACATGTACAAAAGAGCTCAGCCTTCCCACCTGAAACAATTTCTTCCATTACTGTACACATACATTCCTTCTTGACATAACTCCATTGAATGTGACATTAGAGAAATCCACCAGTGTCTGATAAGATCAGCATTAACATTTCTTTGCGCTATCAGAGTGACACAGTATAACCAGAAACTCATCCATGAATTACAAAGAGCATTATCTTTATTGTCCAATGCAAGTTCTAAACTGATCACCCATAAACAGTAATAATTTTTTACATAGCCTTTCTACTCCAATATCAAAATGTTTTTCCCCATTCTCTCCCAAAAGTAGCCATTTGATGAAATGCTTTCAGTTAGCAAGTGATTTAACTGTCACACTGCAGACAGGGAGACTGAGGTTCTTCAAACATAAGGAATAACCTATTTCTTTGGTTACATAGCGAACAAAGTACTTGTATGTACTATTTAAGAGAAGCAGACATTAAGCCTGTTAAAAATCTAAGTTTTGAATAGTCCCTGTAAAGTATAACCTTTGCAATGCACTTATCTCCTGCCCCAGGCATGATATTGTACCTCAATTCCCAAACCCAGGTGAGCATTGCAATTCACTATACTAACAACTCAAGCTGTAATCACAGAAATGTAATGCACCATGACTGTACCAGCAGCCTGACATTTGGCAAGTTTACTGAAACCTTAGTAACAATGCATTATTCCATTTGATATGCTTCCCTTCATTCATTACGGAATAAGCCTTTAGGAACAGAAATTGAACTTTTGAAATTGATTAGACTGTTTGGAACTTAATAGCATGGAGACTGTGTGGACCTTACTGGTTAGCTGCTGTTCCAAAGATATGTCAAACTAATTTAGCCATCATAAAACCTGTATTTTTATAGCACATAACATTTTCACATAGTTAGGCTCAGGTCAGGAGTACCACCTAACATTTAATACTCATGTTACAAAGTAAGACTACCGCTCTTAAACAAAAAAAAGCCTGGTCTTAAAACATAGTTCCATATGAGTATCTCTTATCTATAGTCTCATTTATATCACCATTTTTGCTTCAGACTCTAAAAGACAACACAAGAACATCTGAAGGAAAGAAACAACAGTTCAGTATCAGAAAGTTCTTTGCTATAATACCAGGTTTATACTTTCCATACTCAGTTAGCCAAGATAATTCACTTCCCTAAGTCACTTTCTCCAAAGGTACTAGAAATGTAACCATTGTTAGTCTCACAAGGCCATGAAGAAAAACATTTCAACAAAGCTCTCAGTACGCGAGTACTTAAATGTTCTGGTTAACAGTAACAACACTACTTCAGCATTGAAGGACTGCTGCTCTTCTAGAATACCCAAGAATTTCTAACAGGCAGATGAATTGCAGACCAGCAAGTCTCATCTCTGTGCCTGGTAAAATCTGGGAGCAGATTCTCCTGGAAGGTATGCTAAGGCACATGAAAAACAACAAGGTGCTTGGTGGCAGCCAGCATTGGCCTGACCAATTTGGTGGCCTTCTATGATGGGGCTACGGAACTGATGGACAGGGGTAGAGCAGTTGACGTCATCTCCCTGGACTTGTGCAAAGCGTTCGACACTGTCCCACATGACATCCTTGTCTCTAAATTGGAGAGACATCAATTTGATAGATGAAGCACTCCATAGCCAACCACTTTCTAATATGCCCTCAAACCTTATGTGTTCAGGCTTACTAGCATTTAACAACATAGGCATAAAAGCAGCAAGACAATGGTAGAATACCATTACATTGCAAACGTCTGGTGGGTCAATGCCTTCTTGGATGGGTGAGAAGAAAGTCATAACAGAGAGATGCACACCATTAGGCTGTTCATTTCCAAACATTCTTTGAGTACCTTTGCAACAAGTTATCTGTTAGTATTTTAAAAAGGAAAAGCAGTGCAGTGTTGTGTTTGGTAACACAGTGGAAGGCTACAGAAAGCAGCAGAAAACAGTTAAAGAAAAGAATACTTGAGCAACTCATTCTATTTACTGGAAACCAAGATTGTCCACAAAACATGTACAACCACAGTTTCACTTGTTTGTTGCTAGCAGTGAAAGCTGGAAGTGTACATCAACTGTCATCATGACAAATGAAGCAAAGATGTCACCTCAGATGGATAGTGTGCACAAACTCTGTCCTGCCTGATGATTACCAGGCTGAGGGCTCGCACATGTAAGTTATCAAGAGAGGTTATGAAGCATGTAGGAGAAGTCATTGATATAGAACTCACAGTTGGTTCTCCACATACACATAAAGTGAACAGAACAGCTGTTTCCCTGTATATTCACTCCAAAAAGAAAACCCACAAGCACCTCACAAATTGCATCTGATTAACACCAAATAGGGGAAAAAACCCAACCAACCACCAAAACCCCCACAACCAAACAAAACTACCCATAACATGCTTTTACTCATGACATACAAAAAAAGGAAACTAAAGAAGATTAGCCTAAGGAAAATCTATCTGCAAAATCCACCTATGTTCATTAGGTACAAGAAATCTCCATGGAAACCTAAGCCAGGCAAACTGGTATCCCCATTGTGCGGTAGGTTACGTTCAGCCATGTCTCTCAGGTACAAAACAACACACCCTTTCATTTCTGTATGCAGTAGAACCTTTCTTACAACGTGACACCATGAACTCTGGAACTGTAATCAGTGTCACTGTGCCTGCACCTGCTTTTTTAGGTTTACATGCACTGTACATAGCACCCTAGTAGGTTTTGACAATAGCAAAGGTGATAGGCTATGGTCAATTGATAAAGGATAGTTTTTCAACTACTGACTTCTGCTGTGCAGCCTATTTCTTTCCATTCTGTCCCAGAGTGTTTCTAGCATGTAGCCTGCTGTAAACTGCTGTGACTTTAGAAAGCAAGGAAAAAAAAAAAAAAAAGTATAAGTTTCCCATATTTCCTGTGCTACACTCAGGAAATTTATTTTGTTCATGATCTGCAACAGATAACCAACATTAAATAGATTGCGTCATGGCTTGCATGGCTATTGCAATGGAAGGGCAAAGCCAAAGCTGACTCACAGTGGTTTTTAGTTCACACGCTGGTACTTAGAAGGCATGCACTGCAGTCATGGCTTAAAAAAAAAAAAAGAAAAGATCTTGGCCATAATTTTGTGTTTCTCATTTTCATTCCTATTTTCCATCAGAAATGCACAAGGACAAACAAGGCAAGTTTAGATCTCTGGGGAAGCTGAAAGCATGACCCTCACTGCTACAGTCTCTTCTGTACTCTCCCTATTTTTGCTTGTTCCCTTCATTCTGTCCAAAACACCAGCCCATATAAACACTAATTCCTGAGCTGACAGACTGTCATGACATGATGAGCCTGGTGAAATAGTACAAGAGGGGAAAAAAAGCAAACCAAACAACCTCAAATCAGATACGAATTAACCCTTTCAAGCAAAGCACATCTCAAAATTCTTACTTTCACTCTGCCAATATGCATTGTTTTTAAACTGTTAAAGAAATACTCAAGTGTTTACCACTAAAGACTTTGAAACCGCCTTTAGCAGGCAGTGGAAAGACATGGAAGGGTCCAATTCCACCAGCCAACAATCTACCAAAATACCCCAAGAGACACTTGAATTTGAACATCTCTATCAATGCTTTGGCACTGATGAATAACAGCCATCCCAGTGCTAATTCACCCTTATAATTTACCTCATACAGATAATATGGAAAAAAATACTCTAGAAAATACTAATATTTTGTAGCTTTTCATTTCAAAGACACTTGAGTAGTTAATGGAAAGAAATATTGTGCTCTTCCAAACTAGTATGTTGGTGAATGTCACATTCTTCAAATAGGAAGTCTCAAGGTATTTCTGAAGCACCTTCTAGATTTGTAATAAAGTTGTTTTCTTTACAAATAACTCAGGCATTTCTTAGGTGCAGGTGTAAGGCCGGGGTTGATCAATGACCATATATTGGTTACATAATTTAGAAAGCATGAGGAAAGTCAACATACCAGTGTAGTTTTGCCTGACCAGTTCCACTGTTTTGGAGATATTAGAAAGACAACCCACTGCTAATGTTTTCCAGCTCTTCCCAGAGCAAAGAGGAATTACAATTGACCTTTGCATCAGAGAGCCAGCAGGAAAAAGGTTCTTTGCATTTTAAGTTCTGCTTTGTGATATATGTGTTTAGTATTCTAGAGAGGCAGGTTTTAAACTGTAAACCCTGGCAGATCTTTAACTGCACCAAGAACAAATAACATCAGTGTAATTTCAAAGAAATTGCTTTGTTTTCTTCTCCAGTTTCCAGCTTAAAACCTTTCATTGTGGATGCTGTTGTCAATCTTATCTAATGACCCTTTTACCTAAGCACAGAATTACAGAACAGAATTCTATGACAAGTACAGAGCAGGCTTTGACACTAATAATTCTCACTCAAGATTCTGTAGACTTGGATTGTTTTTAGAACTTGCTGAGAAAGGCCACCTTTCTTCCATGCAAAAAGTCAGCAGGCTACCTTAGACAGGTTTTGCAAATGAATTTGTCACAGCAATTAAGGGAAGGAAGCTATACAAATATGATAAAAGGTGACTTAACATTGCCATGCACCATTACATTAAAGAATGAGACTTTTAACATATTGGTCTGAACACTTAGGAAATCAAAAATACTGTCCAGATAGCTACATTCTTTGACTTTCAATGAATCAGTGCTGTCTGCAGTGTGCACTCAGCCTTTGAGACAGGGAGAGGGAAATCTTCAAAGTAACTTCCAGTTACCTAATGGAAACTTGAAGGGCTCTATCTCACACAGTATGGGTATGCTCTGATATTAACACAGTGTGGAACCAAGCAGCCCCAGTTTTTTGGATTATTGAGTTGGTGGGATCTGAGGGGTTATGGGGCTTTGCCGGGGGGGGGGGGGTTGGGATGTTTTTGTGTGTGAGGAGGTTCGGGCAGGTTGGTTAGTTGTGTTTTTTTAAACATAAATGCTACACTTCCTGAGCTTCTCCCATCCCTTGCTGGTATTGCTAGTAGTTTGGACTGGATTTATTTTGTTCCAGTAGGTTACAGTGGAATAAGACTCTTCCACTGCACTGGGACAGCTTTACTTGATGCTTTCACTGTAAGATCCCACATTGTCTGTGTAACTACAGAACAGCAGTTTCCAATGTAGCAGTGAGAGCATTCAAATAACAGCTCTACACTTTTAGATACCAAATTTACTTAAGACAAAAAAACATCTATGAGCTTTCCTAAACACATTTGTTGTCACTGAGTTAATAAAAAGGCATCCTAAATGTGCAATTATTACATATAATATCCTATGCCCGTATCATTTTGTATATTCCAGCATCCCTGCTCAGCATCCCTCTTTTCAGCTCTTAAAATGCAGTTTTTAATAACATCAGTTCAGAAAGTAGCATTTGCCAGCAGATATTAGCATACTCAAGTCCTCTTGAATTCACAGGACTTTTATCACCATCTTGTTATTTATAAATGTCACTGTCATTCATCACTGCAAATCATCAGCTGTACCTGTGGCTGAAGAAAATGCTAACTCAGAAGGCAGAGATGAGAGCAAATGAATTGTCAAGAGGTCATGATTTTTACTACCAGGAATGTTACGCTCTCAGACACTTATAATTAGACATATCCAGTATCTATAGTCATCTCAATCATTCAAAATACTATGGGCACTGCTAGGTGTGGATAGGAATGGTGTAAACAACCCATATAAAGCAAAATTACAGGTAACACAAAGTAATTTTAGAATTAGGCTACAGAAATACATTTCTAGTATCTCTGAAAAACATATAAATAGATTTCTGCAGAACACGCTGACAGCTTAAATAGTAAGATTTGGTGTGTGAGCAACATGAAAGCCCTGGGCATTCCCCAGGTTGTGGGGTTGGAAGGAACCACATGGCAGTGGTTATCTTTTAGGAAAAAAGGGGAAGGAAAGATCAGTCTGAGATTGCAAGATTACAAAGTGCTTTTAGCCATGCTCACCACAAAAAGGAACAGCAGATGTGACCCATCCCCTCTGATAGCCTCATGAATCTACAGCATAAGCCACAGCTTATGGTAGTCACAGATTTGGTGACCTACATATAGATTATTTTCTGTATAAACTGCATGCATTACATTCAGAGCACACTTAAGGATCAAATATTGTCATCATTTTTCAATACCAAAAGAACAATCACCTCAAACTAACAAACTTTTCCAGAATTGTCAGGATTTTAAAGAGTATATCTGCAGCTGAAAAAAAAACAAAACAAAACAAAACAAAACAAACAAAACCCAACAAACTAACCCAAAAATTTTAAGCAACTTCTAATATTCAGAAGGAAAGACGTTCCATAAGTTCAGGATTAAAACAGGAACAGTGGCAACACTTGCTGTATGTTGACTGATCTACAGAAATAAGCTTCTGAATGTAAACAGTCAACAAGATGCTGCTTTAGCTAGTATATAAAAATAAAGTGAATGCCATTTATTGCCTATCTACAGCTTAAAACACTTGATCTAAAACTTTGAAGCTCTGAATGCAACACACAATGAGAGCAGAAAATTAAGCAGTGGGTGGTCAGAATCTTTTCTGCCTGCCCTGAATAATAACCACAACCGCTTCAGCTGTCAGAGACTATCCCTTCGGCACTCCATTAGAAAGAACCAATGTTACTGATAGGCTGCAGAAACCTCACTCTGTTCCCACAAGGAAAATTGCTCTCTGGACAAAACAGCACAGAAAGATCTCCTCACATGAGCCAACAGCATTGAGGAAAAATGGTAAAACACTGCAAGTTCACCTTAAGTACCAACAACAGAGTTCTTGTCTCTGTGGCTTGAGTCAAGCTTGACTTAAAGCAACCCGAGATAGTTCAGGACCCACAAAGTTCATGGGTGTGCAGCACTGAGATCAGCAGTAATCACCACACAATCAAAGCAGCAAGGGCACTCCCAGATGGTCCCCTTACACCTTCCTGGAACCCAAATACAGGTGCAAAGTAAAGTGCACAGTAATTAACCCACCATCTCTCAACCATCCCTACTTATGTAAGTTATATTACAAACACTTTACTTTTGATACCGTTCTTATGCTCAAGTTCTGAGCTTTTTACCCACCCCTCAAATGCCACCATTGATCATTCCTGCTTTTTAACTCATCCTTTACCCTGTTTGATTCCTCTCTTTCCATTTTCAAGACTGTTACCTTCCCTTGAGTATCTTCCCTTGAGCACATTCTCATTATCTCATTTTCTTTTTCATTCATTAGCCTGCTATTCTCTCTGCTCCATTTTAAGTGCTCTCATTAAGTACTTTAAAGACCAATTTCAAAAGCCAGCTCCCAAATCACAATATACACAACAAAGCAGTTCTGCTTTATTCACCATCATCAAATATTATCTCAGACTTGGGATTATTCACAGAAAAGCACAGACTATCGTTTCAAACATTCCTTTAAACAGAAATAATGACTCATTTTCCCTGGAAACAGGAGCTTGTTATTTCCTTAGCAGTAAATCCTCTCGATTTTCCTATTTAAAGTGGAACCAGGAAAGTCAGGCCTACCTCTGTGAGCTGCCCCAAGGCATAGAGGGTGAGTTGCTTCGGGTCTGTGTAGACAATTTCTCCAAGCTCCACATAAGGCTTCCCAAGGGGAGTAAAGAGCCCCTTATCAAACTGCTTTAGCCTCCTATGGTAGTTTTCCCAGAACACTTGTTCTCTTGGAGGTCCACTGCTCTTGTAAATGGTTTTGCTTCTGGCCAAGACCTTCCCTTCCCTCTGATCAAAGCCAGGCAGGGCCTCAATGCGCACAAACTCCTTTGGATTCAGCACATTAGGGGCAGCCAGCACCCTGACCCTGGTGTCCTTTGGTGGCTCTGGTCTGGTGAGGGCCTTGAGCCTGCTCCTGCTGCTCCTCCCTGTGCCTGCTGCCACAGGTGCCTCAACTCTGCAGTTCTTAGGTACTGACATCCTTCCAGAACAGGAACCTCAGCTGGTTTTATCTCCCTAAGGTATAAAAAACTCCTAATTTCACAAAAACTAAGTCATGAAACCACACACCCACTGCCCAAACTCTGAAGCAAGTGTGCTTGAGTGAGCTAAAGAGTAACCCAGCAGAACTAACACTACACGGGGTCTCATTCCCCTCAAACAACAGCTATAACGCCTGAGGGACCTGCACACCTAAAACCCACCCAGCCTCCTGAGGAACATCCACAGCCAGAGCACCTCCCTCTGAGGGCCTCGGTGACAAACACAACTCCATTTGTCCCTTACCAACACCACCAGCAAAGCCCGCTCTGGCAGCAAACCTTCCGCCTCACAGCAGCGAGGGCCGGATTAACTAGGCCGCCTGCTCCCCTCACGGCCCTGGCAAGGGAAGGGGAAGGAGAAGGGGAAGGAGAAGGGGAAAGAGGGAAAGGGGAGTCACAGAAACCGACCCCTCTCCTCAGCCACCTCAGGGGACGACGCCTCCCTGAGCGCCTCTCAACGGACGCCAGCAAGCGTCACCCGGTTGCCCGGGAAACCGCGGGCGGTGCCACGCGCATGCGTGGGGAAGGGTGGGGCGGGAGCGCGCACGAGAGCTTTTGGTGGGGGGGTGTGGTGTAGGGGGGTGTGGCGTTGGAGCTCGGTGTGATTTAAGGTCCCTTCAACCCCAAACTAGGTTGGGATTCTGTGATTATAACAATAAAGATAATATTAATTAGTATTTTAATTAATTAAGTGGGCAGGGACCCTTTCCACTGGAGCAGCTTGCTCCAAGCCCCTGTGTCCAACCTGGCCTTGAACGCTGCCAGGGATGGGGCACCCACAGCTCCTCTGGGCACCCTGTGCCAGTGCCTCAGCACCCTCCCAGGGAAGAGCTTCTGCCTAAGAGCTCAGCTCAGTCTCCCCTGTTCTGGTAGGTTAAAGCCATTCTCTAAAGCTTTTCCCTACATAAAATCATAGAATGGTTTGGGTTGGAAAGGACCTTAAGATCATCCAGTTCCAACCCCCCTGCCATAAGCAGGGACACCTCACACTAAACCATGGCACCCAAGGCTTCATCCAACCTGACCTTGAACACTGCCAGGGATGGAGCACTCACAATCTGCCTGGCCAACCCATTCCAGCATCTCACCACCCTAACAGGAAAGAATTTCTTCCTTATGTCCAATCTAAACCTCCCCCGTTTAAGTTCTGACACCCCTTGGCTTCTCTCCCAGCATCAGCTCAGGGTACATGCAGAGCAATGGCAGCCCTCTGGATGCTCAGCCCTGGAGCACACCCATCAAACCTTGCTCCTACAATGACCATTCTCAGTAAAAGCCTTTCAAATGTCACTCACATTTTGTCAAACCAGCAGTAACTGGTGGCAAATGAGAGCTCGAGATGAATTTCATGCTGTATCTATTCAGCCCCAATAGGACATTATTTGAGGTATATGATTTCCAGCAGATTGGGTTTTTAGCCTGTCAAGCATTTCAATCCTTACTAAAGGGATATGGTACCTGCAAACACTTCCTCCCCATCTTTCAGCCTTGAAGAAACCCACCGTGGCTGTTATTTCCCTCCATTTTAATCTGTCCAACACATCTTCACTATTGCATTCTGTGATGTAGAGTGACCAGGCTCGAGAGGGCAGAAGTAGTGAGCCTCAGGAGCAGAGCTGTGTGGCTGCAGGGTGATGTTTGTGGGTGGAAAGGTTCCTCCCCCCCGCCCCCCCTCATTTCCTTCCCTGGCTTTGTTTTCTATGGGCTGAATTGCTCCACAGACCCAGTGTCTTGAGGTGCTTTGTTTCTCAGCAGGCACTGATCTCCTCAGTTGTGGAGCTGGAAATGCAGTTTCTGCTGCTCCTCTCGCTGGCTGCAGGTTAATCATAGATGTTGGCAGCTGAAAGGAGATGTTCCAATTCCCAGGGTTTGAGACAGTGTGAGAAATGTCACAGTCTAGTAACAATGGCCCTCTGGGCACCTGCTTTTTTTTGTACCTGGGGGTACAGGTGTCTTTTCAACTAAAATAGTTGAGAAAGAGCTAGTTTCAGTGATTTGCCTAACACAAATGCTGACATCCCACCTAGTACTGGGATTCCAGCTCTGGGTACTTAAGGGGAATACCTGCTAGAGAATCACCATGTGAAAAATAGAAAAGTGGCATTTTGAAGCAGCCTTCATGGCTAAAAATGTTCTACATCCACACAGGGATACTTTTGCATGAAGGGATGGTACTTGATTGGTCTTGCTGATAGCTTTGTGTTTGAAGAAGCAGGTTGAGATGTGCCAGAGGCTTTGGGTCCAAGAGCAGGAGGACCCCAGCTGAGACACATCACCCCCCCACTCCTTCTGCTTATTTAACTGGAGTCATTCCAGATGCACCCACACCCCACAGGCTTTCATGCTGTAATGCTTTGGAGCTGTGCCTAAAACACACCCTGCTTCCCCAGCAGATCCATTTTTCAATGGCCCTAAAAGAACCGAAGTGCCATTTGGCTTCATCAGGATGCTCAGGGGCCAGGAGGGGGTGTGTGCTGGGTGATGTCCTGTTGGTACTGGTGACATCCCATCTCTCCTGGTCTCTCCCACTGGCACAGGCATCTGCACCCACAGGCAGTGTGCATGCCTTGGAGCAAGGCTCTTGCAGATATCTTCACACTTTTCTCTGGGCTGTTTGCAATTCATTTCCCTCAGAATTGCCCATTCTGCAAACTCTTCCTTGGCAATAAGTTCCCTCCGGAGCCCAAAGCTGGGAGAGGAGCAAGCTGCCTGTGCCTGGCTCCTTAGTGCTATATCTGTATAAATAACCCCCCTCCAAGACAGAGGAGGATGTGTCATTTAAACAACAAAGATGGGTTTATGGGGTTTTTGCAGACACTTTCCTCCTGCAGCCCATGAAGGCTCCTGGATAAAGCTCTTGTAGGGCAGTTCTCCCACCTCTTCCCTTGCTCAGCTCCATTTCTCCTCTGCCCTGCTCAATCTCTGGTCCCATTTTTAAGCAGTACTGCAGAAACAACAGGCATGTATTTGTGTCTTTTTTCCTGTCTGGTCATTTCTCCGTCCAGCTTACAATATTTGGTGGCAATTTACCAGCTTTTACAAATTACATTCCTACCTTTTTCTTGGTTATTGTTAGAGAGGAAAAAGTCCCATTTTTCACTGTGATCCTTCAGGTTTCTGTTGTCACTGTATTGAAGACTTCTTTTTTTATTTGTCCTTAGCTTTAATTTTCTTACCCCTCAAGGGCAGCCTTGGAAATTCAAAGCTGTTCCCTGATCTGGTATTCTCTCTTGACAGTTCTGCAGCAACTGTCTGTCTCCCTTCCATCCTTCCACCTAAATGACACC
Source organism: Agapornis roseicollis (assembly GCA_002631895.1). Classification (NCBI taxonomy): domain Eukaryota; kingdom Metazoa; phylum Chordata; class Aves; order Psittaciformes; family Psittacidae; genus Agapornis; species Agapornis roseicollis. The sequence continues at coordinate 51,717 of NDXB01000020.1, forward strand.
CTTTTCTCAATAAATTACCCTTTGTCTTTCAAAGCGACGCTTCCATTTGTGACAGTTTGGATGTATAATAGTTGCATCCCAGTGGATACCTTCAGGAGCATCAACTAACAGGCCAATACAGACTCAGTCGTGCAGAAAATAAAGAGATTTATGTATTTTGGGCTTTATTTCCCCCTTAACAGTTGCGCTGTGCTCTGAATTTTCAAAGTTTGAGTTTAAAAGTATGGTTTCCCCTCACTGCAAATGACTCTCCTGGAAGGGAAGGATGGCTGAACCCATGGCAGGGTTCCCATCTTTCAGCATAACATCCCTTGAGGTCCCTAGGAAATGTACCAGTGCATCCAAGCCCCACCTAGGGTAGGGCGTTGTGGTCCTCACATGCTGACCAACGCATAAAACACCAAATCCTGCTGAAAGCCCAAGCCTGGCACCACGAGCAGCACATACCCAATCCCTCAGCCCCATTTAGCAACATTCACACATCACCAGCATGGAGCAGCAGGAGGGCGAGCCCCAACCAGTAGGTGCAAGGGGAAGGCAAATGGAAATAACACTCGTGGTAGTGCCCATGAGCATCTTACATGATCCCTAAACACATGCAAGTGGCCTGGGAGGCTCTCCCACTGGGTACAGCACATGCTCAAGCATGCTGGCTTGCTTTGAATGTCTGCAAAACCTTGCATGGAGAGCGGGTGGCTGTGCTGCCAAGAATGAGGGAATCTCTTGCATCGTACTTTCCACTCTTTATGGCAGAAATGTGCCTGAAAAACAGCCTACCAACAAAAGGCCTGATTGCTTGTGCTCCAGAGGAAGCATTGATTTGGCAACCATTTCCTAGCAATAATGATGGTGATTGATTAATGCTGCTGTTCTCATCGTCTAGCTAATGGGTGGTAAATGTGCAGAGTGGCTGGAGCAGGCTCAGCTGGAGCAGTAGCTTTGGGATGTCTCCAGGCCCATGGGTACATGCACACACCCAGCACTGCTGGAGGGGGTATGCAGCAGATAAAGCTTGAGAAGATCGGATGCTCACATGGAGATGTCCAAGCCCAGGGCTGGCAACAAGAGCATCCTCCCCAGCTCATCCAAGCTACACAAAAGCAACAGATTGGACATTTTCGTGGATGTTGTCAAAATCCAGACCTTGGCTTTAGCAGCCCGGGACTTTCTCCTCACAGCCCTGCACCTTCTGTCTGCTTTCCAAACACCAGACAAGCCAAACATTATTTTACAATCCCAGCATCTGGCACGCATCTCTGGGCAAAGCTCTCAGCCTGTCACTGGTGAAATAAATGAGCCCGTTTCAGTGGCCGACTTCATAAAAGTATATGAAAAGTAGTTAACAAAAGCGTATTTCACAAAGCAGGAATGCAAATGCAACCTCCGAGATAACTAATTAACTGAAGCAGCCATACAAAGGAGAAGCAGCTTCCCATCTGTGGAAATAGATGTCATTTTATAGAGGCTCTAATTAGTTATGCCCCGTCCTGCTGGTGCGCCGGCAGCCGTGTGCACAGCTCCTGCTCTGCAGCTCCTGGGGCTTTTGAGGTAAAGAGGGGGAGAGCAAAGGCGGGGGAAGAGCTGCTTTATCTTGCAAAAGTCCCTGTGAGAGCTGGTACCCAAGCAGCAAACAAAGCCAGGGTCATTTTGTGCACCATGCAGAGCATGGCACAGAGCAATGGCAGTGCTGGACCCCAGCTGCATGGCAGGGTTGGTCCCATCATCAGGTCGTGGCTGCAGGGAGGTCTGTACTTACCATCTCCTCTGAGCCCAGAGGGACTTGTGGGGAAGGTTTGCTGGTGAGTGGGGTCCCAGGGGGTTGGTTACTGGTTACACTGCTGCTGCAGCCTGTGGCTTTCGCGTGGTTTGGGTGTTCAGCAATCACAGTGTGCTTGGGAGGATTAATCGCTCAGCAGAGCAAGGGGTTTGCCAGCTTTTATCTGACGGCAGGCAGCCTGTTTACAAATATAGATTTACAGTCGCCCTGTTTGAGCTCTTCAAGCTGTTACCCCCTTGACAAGAAAAGTCCCTAATGAGGAAAATCCCCTCCCAGCTCTTCCACAGGGAGGGATTTTCTCCCCTTCTCAAATCTTTCCAGCAACTTCTGGGCAGCAGCTTTAGGATTTGGTGTGCCCCGTGCTTTAGGCTGTACCCCTGCTTTAGACCAAGAGGCATCAGGGAATGCTGGCACCCAGAGGGAGCACGCTGGGATCTCTCCTCACCCTGCCACTGCCGCAGCCCCTGCCTACCCCTTTGAAGTTATTCTCATGCAGTGCTCATGTTGTTCTTTGTTCCCCCGCCTGCAAGGATCCCCGCAAACCCTCCAGCCTGCAGTGAGCTCAGCAGGATTAATGCTGGAGTGGGGCGTACCACGGGAATTAGTCACCACCGGGCCCTCAGTCAAGTGGTTTATTTAATGCCCTTTTCCAAAGACATTTGCACTCGCAAGAACGGAGAGTTACGAGCTCTCTGCTGACAAGCGTGACTCAGAGGAGCTGTGGGCACACACCACTGAAGCGAGAAGTGACTTCACAGTACCGACGCACCGTGGGTGAGGAGGGAGAGGGGCTGCTGCCACCATCCAAAAGAGCCAAAATGCGGCAGTGCTGCATGAGAGAAGGCATTTCTCACTGCTGAGAAAGCGGGGTTTGATAAGAAAACAACTAAATGTCTTAGATTTGTGCTGCAAACAGCTTTGCTACAAAGGGAAGAGCTCAGACCACCAATGGCGAGAGCCCACCACCAAAACTTCACCCAATGCCTTAGCCAAGGTGTGATGTGCCCTGGTAACAGCAATCAGAGTGGCTCTGGCAATCAGTGCACCAAGCAAACCTTCACCCAAAACACAGAGCAGGCACTGCTTTGCTACCAGAGGCCACGCTGCCCCTCACTGTGCTCTTGTGTCTCTGTGACTGCCAGGAACCTGCTCAGCAAGAAGTTTGTGGGACACTGCCAACCCCACTGGAGCTGGCTTTAAACAAAACGTGCCTTTGCCAGACGTACCCTGTAACTTGCCCCAGTGCACAGGCCCATACACGGGGCACTGAAGGCACAAATCCCTGTAGAAGCCATCTGGGGATTGCACAAGTCCCTGTGTCAACGATGGCAGATCACAGCATGGGCATCGCGGGAGCTGGGAGGGTTACAGGGAAAGAACAATGATCAGTTATTCAGCTTTCCTCAACACAAATCTCTCACCTGCATCCAGCTTTGGGCTTGCTGGCACTTAATAGATTAGGCATTGTCAGCAGCTGGGTGATGCTGTGCAGAGGGAGGGCAATTGGCAATGCAACACAAGCCTTGAACTTTCTTCAGATTAACTTCCAGCATGTTACCGGGATGGTGGGGATCAGCTGCCAAGAGAAGGCATTTGGAAATCCTCCCAGCTCTTTCCCAAAGTGGATAAGGAGGAGGCTTTGCTTCCTCTCCTCTGGTGTCACACAGCATCTCCCCATGACTTGCCCAGCCTGGGCTTGCAGAGGGTTGGGAAAAGCAGTGGGGCCGTGCTCCTGGCTGCAGCTTGTTGGAATAAATTGAAACGTAGAGGGAAAGTCATTAAAGTCTCCTCCATTAGCACCATTCCTTGCAGGCCTGAGGAAGCTGAGGCTTTGTCAGATCACGTTATCACCGCGGCTTCATGTTTCCGAACCTGGAGGAGATTCTTCCAAAAGCACAACCACCCCCTTGCCTGCTCCCCTTTCAATCTCGAGCTATTTTTATTTCACTCCTTGAGATAGAAGTACGTGTGTGGGAGATATTTACACACAGAGAAGGTGTAGATGCACATAAAAATAACCTGATGATCTGAGAGACACATTTTCATTCTCAATTCCATTACGGAAGGAAAATGCTGAAGCTGTTGAGACTCAGGGGGAGGGAGGTTGATTGTGCCATGGCTCTCATTGCAGATGCAGCAAGCATTCTCCTGCCCACAGAAGGTTCTGCTTATTCACAGGGTCTGAAGCCTCTGATGGACAGGGTGCCAATGGGGGAAGTGTGAATGGGGTCATGAAGAAATTCCTCAAGAGAAAGAATAAAGAGACTTTTTTGACCCTGGACCATATGGCTCGCTGTGGAACGACTAGAGTGAATTCCTCCAGAAAACTTCTTATACCCTTGTTACATTCCTGGTACATTTCCAGGTGTGTAACCGCCCATCTTCACATTGCTTTTATATTTGAAACCTCTCTTTTAAAGGAAGAAGGAAGGAGAAAGATGAGTGTCCCATGCCACCAGCCACAAGTCAACACATGTCTGGGAGCTTGGCTATGCCCAGGCATTGGGTGGTGCAGCATCTGCCTGCCATGGGGAGTGAACAGCCGAGGGGCTCACATGCCACCCTGCCCATCCCATGGGATGGGTTAAGCATCCATTGACCCCAGCAGAAATTTGGGGTCCTTTGAGCAAGACCAGCCTCTCAGCAGTGTGTGGAGGGAGTGATCTCACACAGCACAGCAGGCTCTGCCGAGCTCAGGGCGAAAACAAGGCAACTCTTGAACATGAGACCCGGCAGTGCTATTGGTGTCCATACAAGCCACAACAGGCCAGGACATCACCACTACCCTGCCAGCCAGCATGTCATGGGCTGCACCAGCCAAACCAGCATAGCTGTGCAGAACAGAACATCCTCGCTGGCTCCAGCACAGGGAAACACAATCACAGCCCAGGGCAATATGCTCGGGCTGGCTGCTGCCAGCCTTGTTTTGACTTTCTTTTTAACAGGCTGCCACACACAGCATTCTTGGTGACAAGTGACAGCCTTGTTGCATTAACAGCGCTCCACCAAATGGTATTACTGTTATTATCTGGGTTTGAGAGTATAATAGATAACACGACTACCCCCCTCCAAAATAACCTGGTGCTTGAGGGAAAGATTCAAACTATTTGCTGGACATCTCAAGCTATGATAACAGGAGACAGTACCAGAAAGCATTGCTGTGTTACACACACCTCACCTGCAGGAAGCTTCCCGCATTAAACCACAGGATAGAATCCTAGGATCATAGAATCATCTGGTAATTGCAGGAAGAGATAACAAGAACAGGCAGCACTCTGGCAAACCTGCCTGGCCAAGGCTGTTTAAAAATACCTAGCCCCAGCCCTCATGGCTTTCTGCAGCTCTGCATGGGAAAGTCCACACTGCTGGTGAGCTGGTGCTCCCTGCGGGCTCACACCACTGAAATAATTGCTGGGAGCTCACCCAGGATCTCTTCTCCCCAAACTGAAGCCAAATCCCAGCCAGAAAGTGCTCCTCTGCACCGGAAAACCACAGCAACACACCCCACCAGGGAGCTCTGTTTCACATTGTGCACTAGGATGTCCTACCACCCATCTGGAGAATGGACCCATCTGCTGTAAGGAATTTGATAGCACTGGAAATGACTCTTAGAAGGGCATGGCAATGAAGCTTGTCCAGAGGTGGGCTGAAGGGGAAGCTGCCCCATGTGGACCAGACTTGGATGGGGCTTGAAGCAGCAATTTAGACCCAGCAGAAGGTCAGAGGACTGAGGGTGCAGATGCTGCCTGGGCACTGATGCTCGCCTCATTGGTGCTCACTGACACGAGTGGGGAGGGAGGTACAGACATCCCTGACATCTCCAGCACATTCTCCTGCGAGGCAGCGCAACCAAGGCTTGCATGCTTACTGCTATTGCTCACGGGCTCTCCTGAGCACCCCAGCCCACCCCAAGGAAACGAGACCTGTCAGAGGAGACAAACCAGCCCACACACGCTTCTGCTGCCATGACTAACAGCTCAAATAAACAACCAGGTAAACACTAATTTTACTTTCAAAACAAAACCCCAAAGCCACAAAGCCCCGTTCTCGCTCCCTGAGTGCAGGCGGGTGTGTAGTTACTGGCGTTTGTCCTCTCGGTGCTTTCGCAAGCTGCCAACGTTTTAGAACCTGGCAGCCACTATAAGACACAGTGACGTGCTCAGCTCAGGAGCAAAAACACTGCTCGCTTGTGCCTGCCAAGAAGGGGGGAGAGAAAAACCACCTGTAGGGAAGCGCCTGCTGCCCCACAGTGATGCTGGGGGGCTTCCGCAGCCTCGAAGCCAGGGGGATGGAGCCTGTCCCTAAGGCAGTGCTGCTCTGGGGTTAGCTGGTGTTAGGGTGATTTACAGCCAAATGATCTGTTCTTGCATCTGGGGGGTTGTGCATCCTGTGACAAGTGGTTTTCCAAAGACAAACACAGCTCCAGCCATTGCATCTTGCTCCTGCTGCAAACCCCAAGGCTGAGCCCTGACACCCCAGGTCTGCCTATGGCTCTTTGCTTAGAAATGGGTTTGGGCAAACTCCCCTTGGAAATCCCAGCCTAGAGAGCTGGGGGGGAGGCTTGCTGGACTTGCATGCAGTGACCTGGGCTCTCATTCCATGCTGAGGCTTACTCTGGGGTTGGCTTCAAGGAGCAGCACATCACCCACAACTCCACCAGGTCTACAGCCTCTCCCCATCACTTCAGGCTCACACCATGGTCATGCAAAGGCCCCATGGAACCCAAGTCCTGCAACCCCTCTTTGCATCCCAGTGCATCCCAACCTCCACAGAGGAGCAAGGAGCCCAGCCAGTCCTGACCCTACCAGGTTTGGGATCTCTCAGTGTTAACTGCCATCAGATGCAGGATTGAGATGAGGCCATTTCCTAAGCAGTGTGCCCATAGGGATCTCACTTGCTCAGTTTGATGACTCCTCTTGTGCCATTTCAGTAGCAGGTGGTGGAAGGGGAAGAGGGGGGAGAAACCTATAAAATGTTTAACATCCCTTTAGCTTCAATTTATCTGCAGAGAATTCAAACAGCACCATTTCCCCCACCATCTGGGTGCCACTTTAAAAGACATTTTCTCTTATCACTGCAATTTCAGGAAATCTTGTTGTATAGCTATGGAAATGTAAGACGCTTCCCCTAAATTGGGCATCAGTGCGAAGCTTTTTAAAGCTCAGCTGCAGTTTATGATGTATTTTGACAGCTCACAGACAGCTCCTGAGAGACTTTCCCACTTCCAACATCACCCATTCAGGGGAGCCCAGCTTTGGGTGCTGCAGTCCCATGAGGCAAAGCTCTCTGCTTGGTTTTGTGCTGATTTCTACTTGGTTCTCCTGTGTTTTGCTTCAGTAATAGGAAGAAGATTCCCTTGCAGAGCTTTGAACCTGCTTGCTAAACACTTGAAGCTGCAGGCTATGCATATGGTACGCACAGGTGTGTGCATTGGTGGCTTGTATTTCCCACTCCCATAACCCAAACTAGCTTAGAAACACATTGAGTTACTTCAAAACCTGAAAGAAATCCTAAAGATCCTTAAAAATGCCCTGTAAGCAGGCAGCCTGGAAGAGGAGAAGGGCTCTGGTGATGTCCCTGCTGCACTCAGCCCTTCTTAGCCACCCCAAACCACTGCAGGAAAGCTGCTCCTTGCAGATAAACAACCCCAAAGCACAGCTCCATAGGAGAGGGGCTTTGGTGCTAGCATGAGCTGTCCCCTCCAGCGTTCCCAGCTGCCAGCCAGGCAAGAGGGACACCCCAGGCCCCAGCTCTACGCCTTGGCTTTGATGATCCTCAACCCCTGCCCCGCACAAGCAGATCCCCTAATCCTGGGCAGGCTCCTGTAACCAGTGACACACAGCTCAGCGAACTGCTGCAGCCCTGGGGAAGCTCTTCATCCCTGTCCATCCTTGGCAGGGGGAGAAGCACAGCTCCCTCACATCCCAGCATCATAGAATCATAGAATAGTTCAGGTTGGAAAGGACCTTAAGATCATCCAGTTCCAATGCCCCTGCCATAAGCAGGGACACCTCACACTAAACTGTACCACCCAAGGCTTCATCCAACCTGACCTTGAACACTGCCAGGGATGGAGCACTCACAACCTCCCTGGGCAACCCATTCCAGTGCCTCACCATCCTCACAGGAAAGAACTTCTTCCCTATATCCAATCTAAACCTCTCCTGTTTAAGTTTGAACCCATTACCTCTTGTTCTGTCACTATAGTCCCTAATGAAGAGCCCCTCCCCAGCATCCCTATAGTCCCCCTTCAGATACTGGAAGGTTGCTCTGAGGTCTCCATGCAGCCTTCTCTTCTCCAGGCTGAACAGCCCCAACTTTCCCCACCTGTCTTCATATGGGAGATGCTCCAGTCCCTGATCATCTTCATGGCCTCCTCTGGACTTGTTCCAACAGCTCCATGTCCTTTTTATGTTGAGGACACCAGAACTGCACACAATGCTCCAGGTGAGGTCTCACGAGAGCAGAGTAGAGGGGCAGGATCATCCTGCTCCCCTCCAGCCCTGCTGACCTCCTCCAAAGCATCCATGCTCAAGCGCTGACTCACAGCCAGAGGAAGTGACTGAGGAGTGAATTGAAGGGTTANGAGTAGAGGGATCATCCTGCTCCCCTCCAGCCCTGCTGACCTCCTCCAAAGCATCCATGCTCAAGCGCTGACTCACAGCCAGAGGAAGTGACTGAGGAGTGAATTGAAGGGTTAGTGCAGGTCAGCGGGTGGTTGGTGTTAGCCACCTTAAAGCCTAACGATGACACAAACACAGCAGGAGTAACTCTGGAGCAGCCAGTTCATCAGAGGGATGATCCGTGCCCAGCAGGAGATGGGACATGCAGCGACTGGCCTCTCCTTCCCATGCACGGCAGGGTTAGAGCCAGGAGAGTGCTGCTCCTGCCCCAGGGGGTCCACACAGCCTCCACCATGGAGCTGCTCCTGCCTATAGAGCTGTGCTTGCCCTCACATGTGCTTCAGCATCCGCTGCCTCAGCAGTGAGGCGCACTATCACCATCACTGACCATGCTCACAGGGGTGCTAGGGCAGCACCCCAAGACAGCCCCATGCTGTACATGGAGAAGGAGTCACTCCTTCCCATAGGAAGCACTGGGAAGAGAAAGACAGGCATTTGGGAACAGGAGAGATTTTGCTTTAAACCCAGTGGATCTGCTTGTTTTCCCAAGGAAGAGAGCAGGACATTTTCAGCCCTTGAAATAGAAGATGCTTCTTCCAGGTTTGCACTGATACCATCAGAAACCAGCCCTGGGAACTCAGGTGGATGCTGGTTCCCTGGTGTTCATCCCAAAACTGGCTCCTGTGGATGGAGTTGAAATGCCATGCACGCCTTCCTGACGCTCGCCCTGATCTTCAGAGATTGCAGTAAATCAGAATTGCTGCAAATTGGCCTCTTTTTTTAGCTCTGGCTTGATGTAAAGAGGAAAACAAACAGAGTTTTAAAATGCAGCTAATCAAGGAGGTAGAGAGGTTAATCCTGGTGGATTAATCAACTTGCAGGAGGATGGGAAGGAGGTGCAGACAGGGAGGAGCAGAGGAGCAGCCAAGCCTGAATGCTTCTACCAAGGGTGACAGCAACTTTCAGGGACAGTTTGGGTACTCTTTCTTCCACCCAGCTGCACCAAGCATGGGGATCACAGAGATTTGATCGTGCAATAGCAGGTGAATCCTGAGCTTAGGTACACCTTTCCTGAGAAGACACTGAGTCCTCGATGCACTTGCTATCATGCCAAGGGGAGAGCAGTGAGCAATGCACCTCACACTAAACCATGCCATCCGAGGCTTCATCCAACCTGGCCTTGAACACTGCCAGGGATGGAGCACTCACAACCTCCCTGG
>NDXB01000021.1:0-24637 GCA_002631895.1 Agapornis roseicollis
AACACAGCTACTAAAGAGAAGAAAAACTGACTGCAACTGCTGAACCCAGGACAGTTACAAAGTATAACTTGTAGCTTTCCACCTTTGCCTTGTCCTGAACTTTTGATGACTTTGTTCAGATGTTGGTTGGTTGGTTTGTTTTTCCCTAGAGATCTGGTTTCTAATATAGTAAGAGTATTGTAGCTAAGATGCTTTAAGGACATAAGGAAGACAAGTTTGTAAGGAAAGACGTGAAGTCTGTGCTTTAGGCAGCAGAAAGAATTTTCAGGTGTGTAGCTCTTCCTCTGTCTTCTAATTGCAAGAGGACTTTTGAGAGATGATTACACAGCGGGTTATCTGCTTGGCAATTAAAATTTGCTTGGGCACATTGAAATTCTTTAGTCATTTTTACCAGTGGTGAAAGGAGGAATAACACAACAGGGGTGTTTACTTTTATTATTGATATCTCATGCTGCTTTGAAGAGAGGATTCTGTCAGATGGTTTGCCTCTGAAGTGTTCTTGCTGACACAGGAAATTGCAGATGAAGTTGGGAGGGATAGAAGCGAACAGCTGCTCTGAGAAGGTGTATTGAGAAGATAAGTGTATCTGTGTATATACATATGGATATATAGGGGACCATTTCCCCACAAATCTCTAGAAATTCAGGGAAAGTAAATGCTGCATGTATCAGTATGCACTGTGCAGGCTAACATAAGAATCCCTACTATTCATCTTTGTCTGCTTACTTGTTTTAGCATTGGTTTTGTTCTAGAAGAAAGGGCACTGGAAACCAGAACATCTCGAAGAAAGCCTTTCTGAATTAGTAGAAGGTTTTACTACTTTTAGAAGGTTTTTTGCTAACAGGAAGAAATGTTGAATTATTCAGGGAAAGCTGAGACATGGCTGTGGGATTTTCGACATACTCTTTCTGTTTTAAACTCTTAGTGGGTTAGGACTCTTGGACCTTACACACACATCGTGCATCTTTGAGTTTTAGTTCTCTGATCAGTTATTGCTTAGCGTTATGAAGTCTTACCAGCCTTCTGTTTGTAGGGCTTTTTTATGCCTTATGAAATCTTGAGGCAGTGTCACCAGAAGTTGGCATAATAGTGGAACACGTTATGATTTAAAAGTTCTAAGTTCAAAAATAATAGCATAAAGTATTTTTTAACTCAGTCCAATATTGAAACAGCAGGAGTTGAGCTGAGGATACGAGAGCCCTCCTGTATTAAGTACTCAGATTCTTTAACAAAATCTTTCAGATACAGTCTCAATGCTTGATGTTAGCATGGTGGCAATGCTATTTCTCCACTGGTGAAGCAGAGTTAAGTCAGCTGGGTTTTGGAGTGATTGTTTTTTTAGGTCTGTATGCATGCAGAGAGTGAGTGTAGAAAACCATTATGAAGTGGGTTTGTCAAAAATTGGAGGGGGGGAGTGTGTGTGTTAGTCAGAAATGTGGGGGTTTTAATATTTAGATAACCAGAAGGGAAACAGACTGAATAGGTTTAAAATCACCAACACCTGAAAAATAAAACCCTGAATCACTCATTCACTCCAAATCCAGAATTTAGTATTGTATTCTGCAGATCTAGGGGGCTTGTGTGCAAATAAAAAATGAATTTGGGTTTCATTTTTTTATATTTGGCATATTTAAAGGTCTGCCTTATAGAAGAAATTAATTCTTGCTTCCCAGAATGTCTTAATCGTGGAGTCAGAAGTCACAATATCGGGAGATATTTGTATGTAGCCAGCCAAATAATATAACTTACCTTGTTTTGAAGAGAAATGTAGACACAGCAACAAAAAGAGAGTTTGAGCATGAAATATTTTGATTTAACATGCATGAGCTGTTTGTGATGTGTGTTAAGCAATTTTCAGATACCAAATTGAGCTGAAATTTGACTCTGTGCTGTGGCTTTTGCTGTAGGTGGCGTAGACTTTGGGGATGAATTGGACACCCTCCTGTGATAAAATAAGCCTTTTTGCATTTGATTTGAAAAACCCAGCTGTTCTTAAAATGTTATTGTGACGGTTGTAACAGAATTTGTGTAGTAATAGTTGCTGCAGTTTGTCAGTTAAGTGTGAGATTTCCAATTCTGGACTGTAATCTGCCCATCTGGGATTTGTATTTTTAATGGGTTTTGGCTATGAATCTCATCAGTCTTATCCAGTAAATGCTAATGAAAAAGTTCTGTTGCTTAGTCATCTTCGCAACTGTTTTTACATAAAAATGTCATTCTGTGGCTTAGGGCTGAGGTAGGTCTCTCCCCCGTTCTTTTTGTTTTCAATGTGGTCTTCTATGTCTCTATGTTTCCTAGCCTGCAACATTATTCTCACTGTAATTTCGCTGCTGCAAAATGAGTATGGGATCCAGATAGAGTTTTGTAACTCTAGTTGAGGAAATAAGAGGTATAAGAAAGTCTTGTAAACACAGATCCCATTAGGGTTTTAATATTGTTAGTAAGTTTATGGGGGTAGTAGCAGTGAAGGAGGAGGAGGAAGGAACATGTCTGCTTCTCTTGTTTGCTGTTCTCTAAATTAAAAACAAAACAAAAAACAAACCCAAACCCAAAAGCATATTTACCTGATAATCTTCCTTCCTGCACTACTTACAGATGGTAAGAAGGGCAATGTGCAAATTTAGTAGGTGAATTACATGGACAGAAAAATATAAGCAAGTAATCATGATAGTTCTTTGTTTGCTTTATGCAATGAGCAAATCAATGTACTTGTGACTCAGACTGAATCTTGAGTTGTTCTCTGGAGCATTTTGCTAGATTGTTGATCACTTAGTTCTCTTGAGGGCTATGTTTTCAGTTATTAAAAGAAAGTGTATAAACTTCTATTGTTTAGCAATACTGTGGTTTGCTTGGTTTTTACAAGGAGCACTGTGCAGTTTTGTCCCTCGGTATAAGATGGCATGCAGTTATTAATCTGAAGAAGAGGAATGCTAATTGCAGACAGCTGGGAGTCAGTATTAGAATATTAAAATGTTTCTTCAGCTTTTCAGATGTTTCATTCTGCACGTAGTTAAGCAGGACTAGGATGAGGTGCAGATGTATCTCCGTATGTCTCTTCAGCTGCTGGTTCTGGCTTTGCAGAGTCTTGGTTCAGTCTTGGGTTCCTCACCCCTGGGCTTGCCAATTTGTTTTTTCCTGTTGCACTGTATTTGGGGCAAGAAAGTTCATTCCTAGTGTCTGTTCAGTACTCAGCATGCCTGCTGGGCTGCCGTAAGAGCACTCATTACCTTCAATTGTGCAGAAGCAATCTGTGATATGTGTGCGCATGTATATGTCCACTATGAGCACCACTGAGACCAGCTGTGTCATTTGAAAAGATCCTCTACAGCCCAGAGCGTGGTGATTTTTTGAAGGGAAATGAGTTCCTAATTGTACGAATCAAAATACAGGCCTGAAAGAGAGCATCTTGAATGAGATTCTTCTGTAGTATCTAATGTGGTTTATTAGGTAGTCTACTTTCAGCATAAGTCTAGCTAATCTTTCTTTTACTACATGATACAGCTTCATAGCTGCTCCAGCAGTTCATCTGTGAGCCTTTATAATGGAAATTTTTCATGCTGTTCAGTTTAGTTTGAACTCTTTTATCCCAAATCTTCTTTCCCCTCACCTTGGCCCATTTTGGCATGGGTGTTTAAAGGTGAATACTTCTTGTTGTTTTAAGTGCTTTTGACTGCTTGAGTGAGTCCAGAGGAGGTCCACAAAGGTGATCAGAGGGCTGGAGTACCTCTCCTAAGAAGACAGCTGAGAGAGATTGGATTGTTCAGCCTGGAGAATAGACGTCTCAAACTATTCTAGTTTGGGAAGTTGTATGGGACAGGTATAAGCTACCCATCTCACAAGTCTGTGCTTGAAAGCCACAGTCCAGCAAGTAGATAGAAATGTACCCTTATTAATGACATAGGCTGCAAGTATATTAAACACTTCTGAAGATATTCCCTTAGGACCTCATAGAGCTGCGACCTACCTGGGCAAGGTGTTAATGTGACAGAAAACCAAACAGTGGTGGAGTGTCTGTGACCCATTGAATCAGTTCGGCTCTTAATCCAATACCTCTTTGAAAACAGAACTAAAATTAATTAGCCTTGTGGATTGAGCATTTGGGTGAGAAATGCTTGTGAAGGAAGAGAAAATACCTTATTTACAGACTTCTGTGATGTGTTTCTGTTACATACAGTCTGTCATATTCCCAGTTCAAAGGTGAATTTTGTTTATTTTTAAAAGCAAGCATGTTGCTTCTTATAGGATGTTGATTATGGTGGTAAAATGGAAGAAGAAAAAGAAGTAAAATAATGGCCAAAATACATAAGATCTGAGTGATTTGAAATGAAGTGTAAATTTTTAATTAAAAAGCTCTTGTGTCATTTTGCAATGTTCACATTGTGAAGCTGTTTTTTTTTAAATACATTCAGAGCCTTCATCTTCAAGTATTACAGAGTTCAAGGCAAAGGTGAAATTTTATGATGTTTCTTGCTGAGTTTGAGACCTGAAGGAATATATTTCTCTGGCTCATACTTCTTAAAGACTTCAGCTCAAATGTACAAAAACTAGAAAACTGTAAAAAACCAAATATTTTAAGAGTTTTGATTTAGTTGGGCTATGGTTAAATGTAACACTTGCTTTACTTGCCCGTATTTGAGAGTTCTCAATGCTTTTCGGTTTTAAGGGGTATCAGAGAGAATACATCTTAAGCCAAAGGGCATTTTACTGGTAGGCATTTAACTGAAATAAAACAAGAAGAAATGCTTAAAATACATTCCACAGTAACAAATTTATCTTTCTACATAGCAAATCCTGTAAAAAGCAGTGTAATATTTACAATTTTAAAAATGAGACTTGTAAAACAGGTTTTAAAACACCAACACCCACCCCTTTTCACTGGCCAAGATTGCACTCTTTATTTCCTGTTAGTTTTACTGTTCTCACTTTAGATTTTGATATCAGAAGTGCTTCAGTTAATTTTCTTCATCTCCTTGTTCTGTGTACAGTTGTATTAGTTTATTCCATTCTATTACATTTTTGGACTGAAGCCAGAGAGAAAGGTGAAGGGAAATGTGAGGTGGAGACCAGCGATAGCTATAAAATCTAAGCTATACACTCATCTCTAAGGAGATAATTCAGCCTAACATGCCAGTTTTCTTTGCTTAATGTATAGCAAAAGCAATGGGTTCTGTCTTTGCCCTGTGTCATACATATCTCTTGCTGTGAGATCTGTTCACTTGCATTTGTATTTATTCACTTGTATGCGTAGTTTATTTTTAGAGAGGAGTATCAAGTGAAAGTAACCCAGTGGAAATAATGTAATTAGATAACAAATACATTCAGTGCTTGGCCAAGTTGGTTTTTCTTTCAGTTCCATTTAATAACTCTTTAGTATTCTTATGGCCCTCATTTTGCCAACTATTCAAGCAGTTTCTTCTCTATTTGTCTATCATGGAAACTCAATTATTGTAGTGAGAGAATCATAGCTCAATTTGAACATGATCTGGTTTTATGAATAATAGTTGGCTGTAACTTCTTGCATCCTACCCTATATTAGGAAAGGGTTAGGCAGTGCAGCTACATATGTACCCCTGTATCAGTAAGCCCTGCTAGCACAGAAGTTGTTTCCACTGGTGAAAATGCATGTTTGTGTGCATAGCTTGTGTTGGCTGTTTTGGGGTTTGTTTTTATTGTTCCAGCAGGAATAATTATGTCTATGCTAAAGTTTTAGCTGTTCTAAAATGGCTAAAAAGTATCAAACCTATAATTCACTTTAAACAGTAACAAAAAGGGTAGGATAGTCCTCATTAAAGCTGTGTGTTCCATGTGGCAGTAAATAGATGAGATGTGATTTATTCAGAATGGTTTAGGTATGTTTGATCCTGCTTCCTAGGTAGGAGGTACAGATGAGATACCATCTCAAAATCCCTTCCTGACATGAGTTTTGCTAGTCATTTAACCTGTGAAAATTGTTTGAGGTTGCTTATGCTTTCCTGTGACTTTATTCTTCCAAGCCTTGAAATGTTTCATTTGTTCTGCTTGGGTCATCATGTCAGCTTCCCAAGAGGAAGCAATGATTCTTGCTAGTTTTGCTCCACAATTTCAAACTATCTTCTCCCTTGGATAGATTTATTGTGCAGGTTTGTTGATTTTGTGTTACATCTTTGATTTCACTACTGTGTTATTTGTTTATGTTAAACTTACAGTCCTTTTTGTCCTCTTACCTTTGCTTTCTGAGCAGAAGCTGTGATGCTTTCTTCTTTGCTCTGTTAGCAGACTTACTTTTTTTCCTTGCTTAAAATATATTTATTGTAGAACCTGAGAGTACCTTTTGTCTGTTTTGTGGATAGTACCTTATGATACAAGTAGGTATGAATCCACCAGCCCTGGATTTGTGTATCTAGAGATAAACATTTTGAATGGATCTCTCTTTGGGACTGAAAAGAGAGTATTCAGATCCTGATCTAAGCACCTAACAGACTGTCCAGCTGACTTTGCAGGAGGCCTAATGGGAAAGGACCCTCCGATGGTCTGAGTTACATTCTAGAATAGGTGTCTCACCTTGACTACATAGGGGACTACCCTCTTGAAACTTAGGGCAGTTTAACTCCTGGATTTTAGTACTTACATTGTGTACAAAGTTACTGCTGTGAATTCACCTGCCCTTAAAGCATGACTGAAAAATTATTTTCTACTTTTCGTTGTTTTCTCCTATTTCCTCCCTAAGTCTTTTTTCCTGATAGGAAATCCAGCATTTTAGAAAGAGGCATGGTCTTATAGATAAGATTATTGCTTTTCAGATTATTTTATTTTTCCCCACCAGGTTTTACTGTTTTCACCTTATTCTGAAAATGTCCAAGCTGTGTACTGGGAATGTCTGACTGTGGATTATGATAACCTGTCTTTGCCTGGTTACTACTAACATAGTACAGCTGGTGAATCAGTTAATGAGTTGGATGTAAAATTCAGCCTGTTACCTTAGTTCACTCTGTAAAACTGGCTGGCTTGCACTGGAGTGGGTGAGGAGGGCTCCTGTTGTCTTTCCACTTGGAAGAAATGTTTTCTCAGGAGAGGTAATTTCAGTAATGCCTGTCAACGTATTTTTCTTGAGCTAGTTTAGTTTAGCTTGAAAGAGAACAGCCACACTGAAGGGTAATTGCAATGATCATACTATTGCTTCTAGTACCAGTACTACTCTACAAGTAGCATTGATACCTTGTAACTGTATGTCTGTCCTACTCCATTGCCTCAGGAAAGTTAAATATTTTTAGGGTAAGTCAGAATAATAAGCAGAATGCATTTGCCTTTGCTGCTTTTTTGTCAACTTTAGCATTTCTAACCTCTATGTGCAGCACCAGATCCTTGTAACAAGGAATACCATCCAGGCTGTAGGCTCTTTGAAAAATGTGCAGGTGTTTCACCCAGTACTGAAGTCTTCTTCTAGTCTTGTACCTTGTAGAGGTTACTTAGGTGTTATCTGTTTTCTAGAAATGTGTAATGAAAGACTTGGATAAAGTGCCTGCATACAAAAAGTGCAGTTTTAACCTCAAAAAACACCTCTTCTTTCAGAGTCATTTCATGCTCAGTCATTTCAAGTATTAAAGTGCCTCAGTATGGACTTCTATATTATCTACGAATACTGTGGTAGCAGCAATGGTATCTAAGTTGACTAGATTGCATTGAATAAAGTCAGTAATATTTTTAGTGACTAAAGACAGTAAGGTTTTTTTTTTAGTGACTTGATGAAAGCTTTACTCCTGTCCTGGTCATCAAAAGTGGAAATGAGAGGATTTTTCTGCCAAAATCTTGCTTATTTGCTAGCTATAGAGAAAGGGACTACTCCAGTTTTCCATTGTTGTTCATTTTGCAATCTCCTGCTCTCACATTGTGGATGGGATTTTAGCACTGTGAAACAGAGACTTCATCCATAGCATAGAGTAAAAGTCACTGATGATGGTGAAACAATCCTAACAGTAGAAGATTGACTCTACGTGGAAGAAGGGACTGCTGCCTAATAAACTTACTTTTTCTGCTGTCAAAAAATCATAAATGTGGATGTTTGAAAACTGTATTTTCTTTCTGTATTTATGTACTCCTTCCATTCTGTGGGGCTGCTCAGTACCGGGGGAGATGTTGGCTGCTTTGCTGTGTGCATGTACTTTCAAAGCTCTTTCCTATCTATTTCTCAACTGTTTGGACTGGGCAGAGTTTAAGAAAGCATTTACTGACATCAGGGCTTAAGTTTTCCTTTGATATGTTGCCTGGAGGCCGGTGGGGAGGGAAAGCTGAGGGCCAGATTGGTTTACATTCTGGCTTCCAGCGGTGTTTTAGAAGCTGGTTAGGGAGGTGAAGAGACATAACAACTCTCTGAAATGGAATTAATTAGGCTTCTGGCAACAGGCTTGGAAGACAGGGGAGCCAAGGCTGCTGTAGTGATGGATCAGGAAGTGATCTCAGTAAAGCAGTGGGGTTTTTGCAGATAGAACATGTCTGGTATTTTGTATAGAGTCTAATCTAGCTCAGAGTGAAGCAGAAACATAACGCTCTTATCACCTGATAATAAGAAATAATCTGCACTGAAAAATATAAAAAGTGGAGCTAGCTTGGTAGAAAGGTGGTGGTTAAATGTGTTTGTGTGAGCTCTTGGTGCCTTCAGTTAAGATCCTCATGGGCTTGCTGCAGTCAGCACTAAACAAACATGTGATTCCCAGTTGCTTCTGTAAAGAATTCAAAGTATATATAAATAGATATTATATGAACAATGGTGGTGAGGGGAATAAAGCAACAAATAATAATTAAAATGCTATAAAATACTTAGTACTGAATGCTAACAAAAAAGTTAACATTAAGGTTCCTGGATAACCTTTCCATGCTGTCTTGTGCATATACACTGAATAGTTTTCTGTGTAATCACCTGATGTTCACAGGATGTTGCTGCCATATTGTAACAGAAATGTTTGAAAAATATTGGATTACCTGAAGTCTTGCTAAATGGCTTCAAAAGTTTGAGTCACTGATGTCTGCTGGGCTAACATAGCTCTCCTGAAGAAGGACTTTTCTTTTAGGCATGTGTACCCATGCCCTAGGATGCTGAAAACAAGCATAAGATTGGCAGGCAATTCTTCAGAAAATTCTGGTGCTGCCTTTTACTGTCTATCAAAATCGTTCCTTGAACTTGGTGAGGTAAGAAAGGAGATGGGAAGAGCTTCCTGCTCTGATTTCTTCAGCTTTTCATGAGTTTGTTGTCTGAATGTCTAATTGCATTTTGTTTCTTGTCTTTCTAGATGGGCTGGTGATCCCATTGGTGGAACTGTCTGCAAAGCAGGTTGCATTTCACATTCCATTCGAGGTGGTGGAGAAAGTTTATCCTCCAGTACCTGAGCAGCTGCAGCTTCGAATTGCCTTCTGGAGTTTCCCAGAAAATGAGGAGGATATCAGGTAATTAATACTGGTTTTGTTCCATTGGTGCTTCAGGAAAAGTTCTGTTCACTAGAGGAGAATCATTGTCCATTTGATGTCTCATATATTTGTTGCTTCTGCTGTTCTCATGCATTTTGTAATGCATGGATGGTTTACTAGGGGCTATGCTATGATATGGGGGTTTATTTCAGGGTGAGCTGCCCTGCATGCATATATGTGTGCAGATTGTGTATGTAAATGATAGCAGAATAAATGCAGCCTTTAATTTGCCTGACAAGACTAGTTCATAGAGTTTTGTCCTTATGTTAGTTTTACACAGTATTCTTTCCAATTTGAATCTGTTGCTACAGTCAAATCTTTAACTGGGCTCAGAAATTGCCCTCAGTATGCTGTGCAAGCCCTTTATTGGTGTCAGTATTAAAATCAGACTTTGTGATTGCATCAGTGATCCGAATGGAGACAGAAATGACTATTTCTTATGTTTCCACATTAAATTGTGTGAATACATTGTAAAAAATTGTGTGCTTTTAGATCTTTTACTGAAGTTGGTTTGTTTTTTTTAATGAAGCTTTTATTCTATAGGAGGCCTACCTGTGTGGCTGTGCATTCAGAATTTTGCTGCAAAATAGTGTTATTACACTCTTTTAGAAAGAATCATCTTGGAAGTTCTTAGATGCATTCATCTAAGGTGCTGGTATCAGATGGGGGAGGTAATGTCTGAAGAGCTGATGTAATTTGTAACATCACCTGTGGGGGAACACAGCAAGCCAGCAGGTTGTACATGTTAATTATTCTGATGAACACAGGTGTAAAAAAAACCTCAGGTGAGGATGCAGGTAACTCATCTAGAAATACAAGGAGCTTTTACTGTGGCATGCTAACATTGGACCTTGAATTGATATTATATTGTATAGAGAAGCTTAATTTTAGGCTATGAATGAATTTGTATTTTGAAGCCTTAGGTTAAAATTCCTACAAATGCCAGTGGCTATACACAAACTCAGGAAGAGACCAGTGATTTTTATAGTTGAACTGAATAGACAAATGGCAGAAAAGAGCTAGATTTCATCTTAAAGATGAATATATGAAGGATTTTTCAAAAAACCATGTCAACAAAGAATAAAAGAGCGTAAAACTGTAAAGTCTCCAAGACAGACTGGTCTTGATGTGTTCTCTGTTTCTCTTGCAGATTGTACTCGTGTTTGGCGAATGGCAGTGCAGATGAGTTCCAGCGAGGGGAGCAGCTGTTCCGGGTGAGAGCTGTCAAAGACCCTCTCCAGATAGGTAAGAACACTGCAGCTTCACATCTCCAGATACTTCAGACTTCCAAATCTGTATTTGCAGTGGAACAGCAGTGATATGAGCTAGTCTGAAAATGAACTTTTCTGGCATCCTAAACTGCCTGCCACATGTGTTATGCTGACAGGCAGGGTATGCAACAAAATGACTACACAAGAGCTGCTGTAACATGCGCAGTTTATTAAACAAGCAAACAAATGCAAATTGGGTATATATCTCTCTATATAGTGAATAAGTACAATAAAGCAAATCATATATATATATGTAAAGCACAGAGGAAAATTAGCAATGCATCAAATCATTACTGCATGGAGAGAACAGAGATAAAGGAGAAATATATCACCAGTTACCACCTAATCATCATCCAGGCCTACACTTCAGGCTGGGAAGCCCCGTGGCAGCCAGTGTCTCAGGTAATTGGGAAATTTCCTGTGGGGTGCATCCACCCGTAGATGAGGCTTTGGATTTGGCTGCAAGAGGGTCCTGCTTTTATGCTCTTATAAAAACAACGGGCTTTATGCCAGTTCTGTGACTGTTTACTCATGGGGCTGTGCAGTTTCTCATGATCTCACTGTTGCCCACGCTGAGAGCTTTAGCCAGGCACCCTGGTGTGGCCAAGTATGAAGGTCATAAAACAACTGCACACCTATGTTTTTCCTGCCTCTTTCTGACAGTCATAATCAACATAAACATATATACTGAAAACACTTTGACAAAAACCATACTTTGGTATGTCTCTTAGTCATGACTGGGAATCAACCCTCAGCTAGGTTCCCATCCATTATAGCATTATTCATTGTAATGTCTAGAGCTAAATACTATGTTTACTTCATTCTCAGTCAGCTCAGCTGTGAAACTGAGTGAAAAGCCAAAAATGTTCTGAAAATGGTGTTTTAGAAAAAACTCTGTGGAATGCCTTTGTCTCTATAGAGAACTTGGTTTTCTAGTTGTCTGATTGAATGATTGCCTTGCCTGAAGCACATGTATGGCAGACAGGAAGTTTGCAAGGTTTAATTATTCTTGTAGGAAAAGAGTTATATTAATAATGCAGTTACTCATGTAATATTTTTGGCAAAAGGAAAACCCTCTTGCTATACAGTGGATTTTATTGCTTTTCCTCACTTATCTTGTTCTTTTTATCTTTCGTGGTTATAGGAACTAATCTTAGGAACTAATCTTACCTTAAACAAAGAATTGGTCTCTGTGTTTTTCATTAAATCCTTTGCAGTAAAGGAGAATATTGAGCTGGCTTTTCTAGTGACAGCTGTTGGACAGGAAGGCAGTATGTGAAATAAAGACACTAGTATGTCAAGGTGAGCCATGTCAATCCAATAGAGATGTGTTGGGGTTTTATGCACCTGTAAACTTCACAACTAGACTATTAATTGACATGTAGCAACTGAGCCTGGTTGTAATAAGAAAAATGATAATACGGAAATCTATAATGTTAAGGAGGGAATTTTCTTTATTTCCCTGTGATGAGGGATAAGAGGCTTCTTTCTATCTGCCTGCTTAGTTGCTAGTACTAGTAATACTTAACTCTCAGTGATCAGTGGAATGAAAAAATTTAGGTGAAGGACCCTCAAAAAAGGAATAAAAGGGACTGATACTGTAAAAGCTTGGGGAAAATGAAAAGAGAAGATAGTCATTGAGCTACAGAAATTGCAAAAGGCTGATGGAACTGTTATGTGAATATAGGGTAAAGCAGCTGAAAGGATTTTACGTAGAATCATAGAATAGTTAGGGTTGGAAGGGACCTTAAGATCATCTAGTTCCATCCCCCCTGCCNGAGCTGGCGGGCGGGCGGGCGGCTGCATCCCGGCCCCGGCAGTGGCGGCCCGCGGCAGCAGGTGCCCCTCGGCGGGCTCTCGGCACCCACAGCACCGCCCCGGGCTCCCTCCTCCCGGTGCGTGCCCTCCTGCTGATGCTTCCTTGTTTCCCCTCGTCGCCCCAGGTGAGCCGTGACCCCCCTGTCCCGAGCCGCCGCCATGTCCCGCCGCAGCCAGCGCCTCATCACCTCCCGCTATTACCCCGGGGATGACGATGCCACGACCAGCAGCAGCAGCAGCTCCCTGCTGGGAGGGCAGCAGCTCCCCTTCAAGGAGGGCACCGGCAGGTTAGAGCGGTGCGGGGGGTCCCATCTCCCGGACGTGGGCAGGGCACTGCATCCCACAGCACGGACCAGGCACCTTCCCTGGCAGCTTGCAGAAGGGAGCATGACAGCGAGCTCGCTGCGTTCTGGCATGGCCGCTGGCTGCCTGGGCCTGTCTGTGCCCTCCGGCTGCTCCCAGCCGCGGCACCTCTGCGCTCCCCCGTGCCCCGCTGCCACGGGGAGCCGGGGGCTTGGTGCCGCCTGCAGCCCGATGGCGGGAGGGAGGTGTGCTGCCAGTGCCGGGCCGGAAAACCGCAGCGGTGCCAGCGGAAGCGGTGCCTGCCGATGAGCGGCAGCGCCTTTCGCAAAGCAGCGGTTGCACCCTCCAAAACCTGCCCCCATCCGGTGCAGGGCAGAGGGAAGCGATGCCGGCCAAGGGCGTGCGGTGAAGTCCCCGTTTCTGCCCCATGGGTGCACTGTGACATCCCCCTCCCGTATCCATGCAGGGCTGATGAGCCCGTTCTCGCTCACAGCAGGTCGGTCAGGAGGAAATCGAGCAGCACCAAGCGCCTCTCTCCTGCCCCCAGCACCCAAACCTCCTACTACAGCGAGTCCCTGGTGAGCGAGTCCTACCTGGGGGGCAGCCGGGGCCTCGCTGCCCTGGGCAGCTCCATGCTGGACGATGCCCTGGACAGCAGCGCATATTGGGGTGAGCTCTCCCTTATGTTTCTCCCTCCCACAGTAGCTCTGCGCACCCCCAGGCCAGCTGCCCCCTTTGGGGATGGGGATGGTGGGTGGTTTCTGAGGAGGGCTCTGTGTTTTGGGGAAGGTGGAGAGTTCTCTACCAGGAGGAGAAGAGGCACTGGGGACATAGAGTCCAGCAAGATCAACGGGCTGCTGGAGAGCAAGACGTATGACACCTACACCTCTTCATCTGGGTACTCCTCAGAAGATGACTATGCCGGTAGGGATGCTCCGGCCACTCTGCAGTGGCAGGGATGCTGGGGAAATGTCCCCAAGGGGACCAGCCCAGCACCTGCCTGTGCTCAGGGCACAGCCCCACCTGCATGCCACCCCCTATGTAAAGCCTTCACCCTGGGTGACAGACGGGTGCAGGTGTTGTTTGGTGACTTACTGCCTTGTTTCTTCCTTCCCAGGTCACTTCTACTCAGGCCAGAGTAGCTCTGGGTCGGGGCTGAGGTCTGCAGCCTCCCGGGTGGGCTCCTTCCTCTGGCTGGTGTTCACTGCACCAGGTGAGTGGAGGGGTGTTTGCAGCAGCACCTTTTCTTCCCTGCTGGAGCCTTGCTGGGTGGAGGGGTTTTACCTCCCTGCGGAGCATCCTTGGGGACAGAGGACACGTCTTTGCCAGGATGCTGCCTGAGGCTTGGTTTGTCTCCCTGCAGTTCGGTTCCTGGGGTGGCTGTTCTCGGGGCTGGCAGCTGCCTGGCACCGCCTCACCGGCACGGCTCCATACATGGACAGTGTCCCCTTCTCCAGGTGAGCATGGTGGTGGGACACCAGGATGGGGGAGATGTGGGGAAAACCCACAGGACCCCAGAGAGGGGTTACCCCATAGACCACACAACATGTGGGGTGGTTGTCTTGTGCCAAAGCCTGGGTAGGCTTTGCTTTCCCTCGGGCCCCAACCCGGAGAAGTGTGGTGGGAGATGGTGGCTGCAGTCCTACAGGCACCTCTTTCTCCTCTGTGCTCCAGGTGCTACCCGTGGCTGAAGAGGTCCCTGCTTCTGCTACTGCTCCTCCTGCTCCTCGCTGCTGCTGCCTACGGTGAGTTGGGCTGGCTCAGTCGGTTGCCCTGAGATCAAGGGCAGTGCAGAGCATACCGCTGGGGCATAGGATGGTCCTGAGCTCTGTTCCTGGTACCCTGGTCATCTCTTGATGGCTGAGCTTCTGCACATCCACCCTGTCCCCTGCCATTTTAACCATCTCATCCTCCTGCATGCCTAGGAGCTTGGTACTTCTACCCCTATGGGCTGTCGACACACAGCCTCCCAGCCTTCCCATGGTGGGGAGCAGGAAAGCTTTCCTCCTCTGATGTGCCTGGAACAGGGGACCTGACCACACTGGACCAGGTAAGCCTTGGCAAAGGCATGGCAGTGACTCAGGTGGGGTGGGAGCCTGCCCAGAGCTTCGACAGTGTGGTCATGGCTGAAAGAGCCCTGCCATGCTGGTGGGAATGGTTCCCCCAGCTTGTGGCCATCTTGCTCTTGGGTGTCCCAGGGATGGACTAGGGGGAACATCTGCCTTCTCCTGGGAAGCAGCAGATGAATAAGATGCCATTGACTTCAGGGACTGGGTGGCCTGGGTCCCATGTCACAGGGCTCCCTGTGGAGCAGGCAGCCCCCTGAGGGGCCACATCACATCCTGCCTGTGCCGCTGCAGGGGCACCACCGGCTCCTGGCTCGCTTCCAGGCCCTGGAGAAGCGCTTTGAGGTGCTGGAGGCCGAGATGTCCCAGTGGGAGCTGCGGCGGGGAGCAGCAGCCATGGCAGCAGGCGGGGAGCCACCCTCAGGGGATGTCCTGGCACTGCTGGAGGGGCTGTTGAGCCGCCGGGATGCAGGGCTGAAGGAGCATCTCCGCACCGACATAAACAGCCACCTCCAGGTGAGGTTTGGGGGGCATGCGGGAAGGTTGGGGGCATGTGGGGCAGGGCTCTGACGTTCCCTCCTATTCCTCACCCTGCAGGGTGAGCTGGATGCTCTCCGAGCTGAGGTGCGGAGGGATCTAGATGGACACCTAGGGAAGATGGCACAAGGCTCTCGGGTAAGGGAATGGCGTGTGGTGGTACCCAGGCAGGACATCCCTGCTACTGACATCAGAAGTCTCACCCCTTCCCCTTCTCCTGGCAGGAGATGGAGATGCATTTGCTGCAGCTGAACTCGGAATGGCAGAGGTAATGCTGCTGTCCCAGCAGAGCTGCTGCTCTGTTAGGGGCAGGCAGGTAGCAGGGTGAAATACCCACAGAAGTATTCATAGGAGGGGTTTCCAAGTCTGGTTTGCTTGGGGTAAAGGAGAGGTTGAGAGACACAATCTCATGTGGAATTGAGGGATGGATAAGTGGGTATGCTGGCAAGAAGGTGTCCTGGCTGCCAGCAGGGCTCAAAGGGTCATTGCAGCAAATAATCTTCGTGGCCATTGTTTTTCATCACTGTGGGGAGCAAAACTGTGGGGAGTGTGCATCACTGTGGGGAGTTGAAGGGCCATCTTCAACTGAGGAGCGAGCTGGGGATGCTTCCCCACAGGATGCAATAGAAGAGGTCATTGCAACAGGAATTAAACCCATTTAGGGCTGGAGATGGATGCAGGCCGTGGGGGGGGGGATGAACCTGCTCCTGCGGTTTGCAGAGGGGAGCTGGGACTGCTGCCAGTGTGAGGTTGTGTTGCCCCTTTCTCTCCGCATAGCTCAGCACAGGAGAGCCTGCGAGGGAGCTTCCAGCGGGAGATGGGCAAGCTGGAGCAGGAGGTGGCAGCACTGAGGAGGGAGCTGGCGAGCTTCAAGTCAGACCAGGAGGTGATGGGGAAGCACATGGAGGGGATGCTGCAGCAGCTGAAGGCAGTGCGGGCTGACGTGAGTGCCTGGTCCCACTATGTTCGGCAGAGGGGGGCACAAGTGTGCCTGCCATGGGGCTGAGCTCTGTGCCCTGTTTCAGGTGGAAGCTCAGTTCCCAGCATGGGTCCGTCAGTTCCTGTCACAGTCCCGGCGGGATGGCAGTGCTGGGCTTGTCCTCCAGCAGGAAGACTTGCAAGCGGAGCTCCAGGCCCTGGAGCGTAAAATCCTGGACAAAGTCTTGGAGGACAGGAGGCTGTCAGCAAGGGATGCTGGGATCGGAGTGGCCCTGCAGCAAGGGGGGACCACGGGGGTGACGGAGGAGGTGAGTGTTGGTGACTGCAGGTGTGGGATCAGGGGCTGCGTCCCACTGTGTGTGTGAAGGGGGGCAGGGGGCACACATGCCTAGTAAATAGCAGAGCCATGGGCCTGCCCTTACAGCTGGGACATCAACTGTGGGCCCACGTTCCACCTGGCAAGAGCATCCTTGAAACTCCTGCATCCCTGAAACCCCTCTATCCCTTCTCTGCTGCTCACTTCCACTGAGGTGTGCCTGCACCCTGCTCTGGAAGGGGTCACTGGCAATGTCTGCATGCCTGGGGGGCTCTCTCTGTCTCAAAATCCAGGCTTCTGCTTGCATATCCTTCACTCAAAAGGCAGGGCAGATGCCATCAAGGTCTGAGCATCTTGTTTACCCCTATCTTCAGCAGCACCGCTGAGTCACTTGGGGCAAAGCATTTCAGGAGAATGACACCAAAGGAAAAAATGAGCCTGCCTGCTTTGGAAGTTGTTGCTGGCAATTCCCTATGGAGGTAGTGAAGGGGAGGGATCAAAGCTGGCATTTGCAGTCCCTGCAGAGCTTTGTGCACACACAAAGTTTAGATCCACAGTGGTGCTGCGAGGTCCCAGCTCCTGGGGCTGGGTTTTGGCTCCAGAGGGATGCTCTGGCCAGCTCCTCCTTTTCTGGATGGGGGGAGCTCCCATCAATCCTGCAGGATGGAGCAGGAGGGGCCAGCTGATGACGCTGGGGAGGACTGCGTGGGCTGTCAGGTTGTGTCTGGTATCTGCTGGGGAACAATCCTCCTCCCCTAGGCCTGCCCCTTCTTTTGGGACAGGGACAGGCAAGCTCAGTGTGCCTTCATGCACAGCTCCTCTCTGGGCTATTTTTAGCAGCCTCTAACAAGGCTTCCCAGCCAAACGCGTGTCCTCTCATTCCTGCCGCAGTGATTCATCCCCTGGCTGCTTGCAGGAAGGTCCTTGTGCCCTCTCCGTCCTCATGGGATGGAGGCGGGTTGGGGGCAGGATGCCCACTTTCCCCCTTTCACTCTCTGCTCTCCCACAGCAAGTGCATCTCATCGTGGACCAGGCCCTGAAGCGCTACAGCGAGGACCGTGTGGGGATGGTTGACTATGCCCTGGAGTCGGCGGGTAAGGGATGTGGGATGAGCGGGCCGTCCTGGGGAGGGGACCGCGTGCCTGCTGGCGTGCAGCTTACCTGGTGCTGCCCCCTCTCTATGTCAGGGGCCAGTGTCATCAACACCCGCTGCTCAGAGACCTACGAGACACGGACAGCGCTGCTGAGCTTGTTTGGCATCCCCCTGTGGTACCACTCGCAGTCCCCCCGTGTTATCTTGCAGGTGGGCAGCCTCAGGGTGAGAAGGGAAGGGCCGGCTGGGCTGGTTCTCTTGGTGGGTTTTATTTAGCTCCCGCTCTAAGCGAGCGGCCAGGGTGATGTCGGGGAGAAAATGGCACTGATGGTGGTAACGGTGGTGGTGTCGTGCTGTTGTGCTTGTAGCCAGATGTCAACCCTGGGAACTGCTGGGCGTTTCGTGGGTCCCAAGGCTTTGCTGTCATCCGTCTCTCCAGCATCATCCACCCCACAGCCGTGACTCTGGAGCATATCCCAAAAGCTCTCTCACCCAACGGCACCATCCCCAGTGCCCCCAAGGACTTCGCTGTCTATGTAAGTGACCTGAGGGAGGAGCAAGGGGGCACAGTGGGAGGGTGCCATGGGAAAGGGTGCAGGAGGAGAGGGCTAGTGAGCCCTATACCTGGCTGTGGGGTGCTCTGGTGTGGTTGGTCTTACACTGAAGAGGGGGGAAAAAGCAGTAGTGAGGGGGAGAGGGAGAGCACCAGGCTTCAGGAGGGGGTTTAGGATGCAATGGAAGAGGGGATTGAGCAGATATAACTCTTGGTCTCTTCCTCCTCATCCTTCCCCACTGCCCCCTTTCCCCATTTGTCTGTTTTGGCCTGTAAGAGCAGGAGTGGAGACCAAGTGTGCTTGTGCCTCCATCTCCCTCTTCTGCCCTGGGTGCACCTCTGGTCTCCCTCTCTGATCACCACCCATTCTCCCTTTCTTCCTCCCTGCCCCTCCATAGGGTTTAAAGGAGGAGGGAGAGGAGGAAGGCCTTCTCCTTGGGCAGTTCACGTACAACCACAATGGCAATCCCATCCAAACATTTTACTTCGAGGTAAGTGCTTTGCTCTCGGAGCACCTGACCCCAAGAAAACAATGGGACTCCTGGGCTCTCCGAGCCCCAGAGAGCTCTCAAGGGCTCAGGTTTTTCCTTCCCCCTCTCCCCAAGGGTGACACCATCGGCACGTACCAGCTGGTGGAGCTCCGGGTGCTGAGCAATTGGGGTCACCTCGAATACACCTGCATCTACCGCTTCCGTGTGCACGGGGAGCTGGCGCACTGACCCCAGCGTGGGATGAGGATGCTGCCGGGCTGACAATAGGAGGGGTTCGTCTGGGTCACCGCTTCGCACGTAGAAACCCTGGGATGTGCCAGCGGCTGCTTCCCACAAGAGCTGGGGTTTAAGGGGTGAGGCTTTCACTCGTCCAAGGACTGGGGTGGCAAAGCAAGAGCATCCCACATGGGTTCTGGCGCAGCCTGGCTTGTTTTAAGTGTGTATTGGACACTTTTAACTTTTTAAAGCTCCTTTTTTATCGGGTCTGCGTAGCTCTTTATCTCCACTGCCTGCTCCTTTCCAATGGTATGCCTAGCGTTGCCAGGGCTTGGGAAAGGGGTATGGAATTTCACCATGTGCTTCACGCAGGCTTGGGTGCGATACGGTGTTATGGGACCGTGGTGACCGGCTCTGTGCTGCCGGAGTAGGTAGGAGCCAGCAGTCGCAGCCACTGACTCTCTCCCCTCCACACAGGGTCATTTCTCCTGCCTTGATGTTGGGTTTGGTAGAGATCTCCAGGTCTCTGATGCTGGGCTGGCAGGGGGGAAATAAGACAGTATTAGTGGAGTATTAACATAAACTAACGGTTCGGGGTGCCAGGAGGAGAGGAATTTGGCACATGGTGGTGGCACAGCCTGCCCTGGTGCTGATCTCTGCTCAAGCCCTCCTGCTGCCAGTGGCTGGGTATTGGCAATGCCGTTGGCCTCCCTGGCTGGCTGCTCCCCAGTGTTAAGCTTGATGATGCTACTGAAAACTGTTACCTGCTTTCCTTTTGGGTTTGTTCTGGGTTTTTGGGGGTGGGGGGAGGTATTTTCCAGGTGGGGTTTTGGGGTTTTAATTTTTGTAGTAACCAAGTTTAAAAACCTTTTCCATGTGATTTCTACTTAACCAGAGAATGTTGGCGCCGCTTGGGCAAGTGGCTTAGATGCAAAGAGGGCTAGAGCTTTGTTTAGTAGGAGAATAGCGCACACGCAGTAGGATAAGCTAGAATAAGATGAGCAGAGCTATTTAAAATACAGGCCTTGAGTTGCTGGTGGCTTGGTAACTGAACCGGGGAGACAAGGTCCTCTGTGGACTGCTGCCTGACAGGAGGCTGGAGATCCTGCCCTCCTTGCTCCGGAGACATCCTCCGAGACTACAATGTGTGGCTGTGGCCTTGTGCCCATGGCTGCATCTGTGCATAGGTGACTGTCTGCACTGAGCTGGAGCTCTGCCCCACTCTCTGCATGGGTGGGAGATGGGGCAATCCCCAGGGCTTGCAGGTGTCAGCACACTCCTGCACCTTGGGGGGAGCAATGGGGCCTCCCCCCACCTGCAGTGCTCAGGGCTGCCTCTGTCGCCTCCTGGTCCCCAGTGGCAGATGGCTGGCACAGGGTGATCTCCTTTCTCTTGGAAGGGCTTCCTTTCCCTGCTGCCTCCTCCTGATCCGCGTGGCTTGGTTCCCTGACCATGCTGGAACAGGGTGGGGAGTTCTGCCTGCAATGGGCATGCAAATCCATAGGGGTGTGATAGGGGGCAGGGGACTGCAGGAAGTCCTCCCCTGTGGTAGGGAACTGCAGGAAGGATGCATGGGGACATTCCCTGAGCTGAGGAGTGCCAGGGCCATCTGGCCACTCTGCTTCCTGGCTGCCTGCATCACCCCTAGTTTGGCTTACGTTCTTGGATGGCATTTAAAGCCTCCACCTTTGTCTTGTATTTTGTTGAAATAAAAGCTAAAGGGCTCATGTTTAGTGTTTTGGCCCTATCTGATGCTGGCATCATCCTTCCCCTGGCACCACCAGCAGTTAGGGATCCACAATGAATTGAGTCTCATATGGTCTTTTCTGCTTGAAGCACTGTAGGGTGAGGGATAAAGAGGAGGGGAATGGGCTGAAGAAGTGTCTCCCTTCAGCATGCTCTGATGTACACTGGGCAGAGGGCCTGAGTCATGACCCACTCCATGCCAGATGGGAGGGGATGAGGGTGCTGTTAGCACATCCCTTCTGGAGGGGTCTTCTTGCTCCAAGCTAGGGATGTGAGCCTGAAGTGTGCACCCCCATCTCCAGGAGCTTAAAATGACCCCATGAAGCTCCCTGCAGTGCTGGGAGGCCCTGCTGCTGGGAGAAAGCAGATCCGCAGCCAGATCCAGTGAGGATAAATTCTCTCCTATATTGAGCATAGTCTTAATTCTTGGCAGCCGCAGCCAGAGTTATTTTAAACTTGTCTACAGCTGCTTGCTTGCCTGGGAGTCATGTCCGTGGGTGCCCTGTGCACATGGTGGTGTGGTTTCATAAATGCCTAGACCTGGTCTGGGTTGGGCAGAGCAGCCCCTGTATTTGAGTGATAGAGAGCCGAGATGAAGCTCTCCCCTTTCCACAGGGGTTCTTCGGCTGCTGGAGCAAATGCCAGAACCACAAGGCTAGAAAACCCCTTTTCTTACTTCCCTTCTAGCTCCCTGCCCTCTGGGTTGGGCTGCTGGGATGGACAGGCTCTTCTTGCTTTTGTGGTAAATCAGGCATGGTGGTGAGAGGTGGGAAAGGGGCAATCTCTTTCCCCAAGAATGGAGCTGGAGCTCGGTCTCTGCTTATTCCAAGGGGCTGTTAACCACTAGCTACGGGGTAGGATGCATTTGGCTTTACAGGGCAAGCTTGCTCTGTCCTGTGGAGATTCAAGTGTGCTGTTCCAAAGTAAAAATCCCTGGAGCTATCAGTGAGAGGTCACCTTGGGGTTTATGCCTTCTCCTGGGGTTAGGGTTGGTTTTGGAGGTCTCCTCATGCCAACTGCATGAGGAGTCCCAGGAAGGCATGGTGAGACTACATACGGTTTGTCAGCACCCAAGCTCTGCTCACGGGTGCCAGGCTGCAGCCAGAGCACTGGGGCAGCTGCTCCCCATTGCTGCAACACCTTCCTGAGCTGCAGAGGGAAAGCAAGCACATCAAACTGCTGCGTCAGCACAGTGCATCTCTGCCCAGAGGTATTTCATCCTGGTGCTGCTGCAGATGAGTCTGGTGAGGCAGGAGGAATGGGAAACAGCTGTCAGAGCAGATTCCCCCTATTTTACTCCATTTCTCTCCTCTGTTCTCCCTCCTCAGTTTGCCCTACACAGGAGATGAGTTTGTATTTGATACTGTAGCCTGTTGCAAATGCTGCACTGTTTTGTTCATTTTATTTTTAATCAACAGATTGTAATTTATGCCTATGCAAGAAAAAAAAAAAAGACCAAGACAAATAAATTATATCAAAAACTGCTGTGTTTTGGGCGTGATGCAGGTGAATTTGCTGGTGGGAATGATGCACAAGCTATTCCTGTAGCTTTTCTATGTGTTCTTATGGCAAATCCTTATTTTCTAGCCTGACACACTAACTCTAGGGACAGAAGTTTTTACACCTTGTTATTAAACAGACTCTGGGATGCAAAACCTGCACGGAATAATGATGAAAACAAGACTCAAAATCTTAAGGAATTCAAGTCGTTAGTAACTTCCAGGAAGTAGTCTGTGGTGGTCCATGGTTGCATGCTCAGTCCATCTGCTATGACCACCAACCACTCCCTGGACATCCATCCATATTGTGCCTTATCATGGGTAGGAGCAGAGCCAGGCTGGGCCCTGAGGAGTGGCAAACGAGACTGAGGCAGCAGGGAAGGCAAAGACAAAGCTGTACCTATCTCACAAGTTAAGGGTAGCTACAGGTTGCTCTCTTTTCCTTAAACATGGGCTCTAAATTACTCAGCAGGCAGCTATAGAGCAAGTAGAAAGGAAGTACTTAATTGTTCTCACCATGAGGAAGTTAACCTGAGTATAAAGAAAACTGGCTGCAAAAAGGGTAATGGGACTGGCTTGAGCTTGAGCAGTCACACCAGTATCTGCTTAACCAAGATGGGCTGGAGGCAGGCTTATGTTGATGTGTGCCCATGCAGCTCTTCACTGGCTGCCGTAGGGAAGGGTGTTCTCTGCTGGCCCTGGACCAGCCCTCTCGAGGAGCAGGAGAGGGGATGCATGTGCCTTTCCTCCACCTACCACCAGCTCCCAGTCCAACATTTACCTTTGAAAGAGCTGTGCAGGGCAGGAACAGCCTTCATGAACCTCTGAGATCAACTGAGGTGGCAGGAAAAGGCCCATTCCAAGCCTTGCAGACTCCTGCTGTGTTTACACAAACAGGTGAGGTCCAAGTCCTAGTGAGGGCACACAGAGCACAAGCTTACACAGGCAATGGAAGTGCTGTGCTGTAACTGCATCCTCTGGCAAAGCGTCTCCAATGGAGCTGGCCTCAAGTGATTTGCTAGAGCAGCTCTTCACACACACATGTACATATCTCACACAACATAGCTCATACCATGCAAGTGTTCTCATTTCATCTCTCTGCCACCAAGACGCACTTAAAAGCTGTCAGGGCTATACATATAGAGAGGCTCAGCAGCACTCTCCTGTGGTGTGGTACGGCATGCCCTCCCCTGCCTTCACTACAAATGGAGCTGGCAAAAGAGCCTGGTGCCAGGCCAACCCTCTTGGTCTGGTTTTGGCATTGCAGCAGCAAGCGCTGGTTTTCCAGAAGTACAAACCGCAACAAGACATACTTTAACTTGGAACAAACTTCTTTAAAATTTATTTTATAGATCACACCAGCCTGAGTGATCTTTGAATGCTGGTCACAAAAGAGAGATCACCCCACCTCCTTTGCACAGACTGAAGTAAATCCTCGTCCAGTCTTGGCAGTCTCCTTCCTTCAGAGCACAAGGAATGGAGAATGAGAAAGCCGCCTTGCGTTCCCTGCTCCACTCAGATGCAGAGGGCAGTTTGATGCTGCTACAGGGCCAGAAGACAACCCAAACAGGCCCCCAGGCCCTGCTTGGCAACACTTCACACCCCCTTCACAATGCAGGTGCTGTTAGTGTTGTAGCTGCCTATAGTTCCTCCCTTGCCAGGAGAGTGCTGGTATTTAGGCACATAGCTTGGAAAGGACTGACTGACCTCCCCTTTCACCACTCTCAAGCCACTGCAGTCCCTAAGGCAAAGTACCCTCATCTCCAAACCACGTTCCTCACCTCTCCCGTGCCACTTAATGCTCTTGGAGTGCTGGTGCTGGCACTGGGAGACGTGCTCTCCCCTCCAGAGGCCTGCTGTTGCTCAGTCAGCTTGAAAGCCTACCTCAAGTCACAGGGTGAACTGGAATGAACTCCATGCAGGTGCCACAGAGTGAGAAACAGGAACAACCCGCTAAGGAGGAGCAGACACCTCACAGCCACCCTCTAATTAGAGCACAATCCTTCACTGAGGAGGAAGCCCTCAAAGAAACCGAGGCTGACCACACCGGCTGGGGAGAGCACCGACTTGCTGAGGATGCCACCTCCTCCCTCAAAATGCTCCCACACTTCCACAGCTCACCACAAGCTGGCAGAGGAGAACTCCTGTCCTCACCGGAGCCAAGTGAAGAGGCAGGGTTAGAAGAGAGATCTAAATAAGCAGGGAATTGATCATGTGCACGTTAACGAACATCATAACAATGAGGTTAATTCAAACACTGTCCTTGCAGGGCCTTCCTAGAAAAGCCAGAATTTGTCATAAAAAAACCCATTCAATCTTTTCTTTTTTTTTTTTTTTTTTTTTTTTTTTTA
>NDXB01000021.1:24763-55853 GCA_002631895.1 Agapornis roseicollis
TTTTTTTTTTTTTTTTTAAGGAAGAAAAATTACCATGTACTTCCAAACCTGAAAGCACTTCTCTCAGTTCGGTACCAATCCACCATTGCCCTCTTCAGCCAAGAGGGGAGAAGACAAATCCTACCCCTGTCATGGCAAAGTTTGGCCAGTGAGTTCCACAAAAGGCTTAGGAAATATTGGAGTAAACAAAATCAAGGGGAGGTCACGTTTGCCTGGTGTCTCTGTTCTAAAGGTGTGTAACCCACCTGTGATCTCTGTCCATTGAGGTGAGGCAGCCTTCTCTGGCTCCAGAGACAGAGCACATGTTCCTACAATATATTCTTAATACTGTCAACTGAGATGCTGCAGCCTTGAGAGGCAGCTTTGATTTAATCCAATGTGCACTGGGCAACGAGGAAAAGCAGCATGATGGGAAGGGCAAATGCCTGCCCATTTAATTGTCTCTAAATAAAATCTTAAGTGCTATTAATGTATGTGAGAAGGTTTTTCAGTATGGGATTCCTCAACATCAAGAACTGCTTTCCAATTTGTTTCCCTGTCAGATTCTTACCATCTCCTTCTAACTTCAGTCACTACAACATTGTATTAAACCCACTTAGAAACAGAATCCAGAAACTTGGCACGGGGCCTCAGTGGTAAGGAAACAATGCCCTGTGGAGCCATCCTAAGCAATGTGTTCTAACCTTCGCAAGTCTGAAATTTCCAGCCTCTGATAACCCCTGGGTCTGAGACAGCAAAGGGGAGGAGAGCAGCAAGTCCTGTGGACAGAATGGGGGGAGGGAGGCAGGAGGCAGCTAACTGGCTCTTCGCAGTTCTATCCAGACTCTCCTCTCATCTTCATGCACACAAAATATAATAAAAACTAAGAATAAAAACTAAGCCCATGATGTACAAAAATGTGTCAACAGGGGGAGGAGGAAGGTGTCAGTTACTCAGTTCCGTGTGTCTCATCACCTTCATTAGCTTATAAATTATTCTCCTCTCCACCCCTTCCTTAAGAGAGGAGGGACGATTCTTCTGCAGCCAATCAGCTGGATGGGTTTTGGTTTAAGCTGCTCTCGATCTTTTGGATAAGAGATGAAGGGAAGGGAAGGAATTCTTCAGAGGGAGGAGTAAGAAATTTCAGCAGCCACTGGCAGGAGTCACACAGGCTCCCTGAGACTTCACTTTATGGCGCTGACCTCCACGTCGCCGTCCTCCTCCTCCGACTTTAGACTGAAAAATAAGAAGATGCGCTTTAATGCACAGCAACCTCTGAATCAGAATCCAGATGGATTATACACACATCCGGACAAGCACGAGGGCAGTTGTGAGTGATCAGCTTCCTAGCACTGCAGGAAGGAGATAAGGCAGGCAGACACACCATGAAGAAAGAAGGAGAGACAGATAGCCTGTGAAACTCAGTCCTTCAAGCTGGAGAGGACCTGATTTCCTAATTTTCTGAATGCTTCACTCCCTTGAGAGTTATCAGGTACCATGGGGCTCAGCACCTGAGAAATCGAGGCCTCAAGCTCCCTTGGCTTTACGCAGAATGGAAGGAGAGACCCTGCCCCCCTTCCCCTTTTTAACCTGACCCTGTTCCCAGCCTCAGGCCAGCAAACCCACCGCTCTCTTTTAAAGCAGCCAAATACCTTATTGCCCTCACGGACATGGGGCTCTTCATCCAGTGCAGGCTGAGGGGAAGCAGCAAAGAGAGAGAGGCAGAGGTAAGCAAGAACAAAAGCAACACAGACTCTCAGAGGCAGGGGGGGAAACAGGAAGCTGGGAGCACTACTTACAACCACAGTGATGCTACATCAAGACAAGAAGGAGATGGAGGATCAGTTAAGAAGCCACAAGCAAATGAGAGAACCCCTGCCAGAGGGCCCTCTTTCAGCAGTCAGCTGGCCTCAAGAGGGCTTGATTTGACCAATGGCAACTAAGATAGCGATAATTAAGGGGGGTAACACTGACCAAAGCTCAGAGTCAGTTCCTGAACTTTTTGCGTACTAGAAAAGCATACTAAAAGGAAAAGACCTTTCTTCTATCAGTAATAAAGCTGATAAATAGCTCCCAAAGCCTGCAATTAGAACTGAGTTCCTTTCAGACCAGAAAGGCCAGGTATCCTTCTTGGACAAACTGAGCTGAGTTTGGCCAACAAAACAACCTAGATAGATTTCTTTAGAAAGAGATATACCTTTCCTTCTTAGATGTCTTCATCCTCCCTGCTTGACAGTGTGAGTGACCTGTGCCTAACAGTAATACTTAGCTTGTAATCTCTCTAGTGTAGGGATGTTCTACCTCTCATTTAGAAAGCAGAAATGTATTCTGTGACTGGTTGTTAGATGCTCCACTAGTTCAGCTACTGGTTGTATGGATACGCTTCTTCATTGTGAGCACTGTCAAGTCATAAAACAGGTTGCGAAGGGAGGCTGTGCAGTCTTCCTTCTTGGAAACTTTCAAGGCATGACTGGATAAAACCCTGGGCAACCCTGGTCTGACCTCACAGCTAATCCTTCTTAGAGCAGGAGGTTAACGTAGACACTTCCTGAGGTCCAACCTAAGCTGCTAGCTGCTGAAAGGTCAGCCATGAGCAGTCATCCAGCCATCAGGATTTTGCTTTCTGCTCTGAGACTACTTATATTTCTCTGCTTCTATGGCACATTGAGTCCCAAGGTGAGGGGACAACGCCTGTGCTTTAGAGTACCCTTCCTCCAATAGATGAAACCAGGATGTAAACAGCTAGGACAAACATGGTATTTTCCTCACCAATGGCTGCAGGGTAGGAGGTGTCAGTGGCGCTGCGGCTGTTGAGGGGGCCTCGTCCCCAGCTGGTGGGCCCCCGGACGCTATCCCAGCTGGGGGAACACCATCCTCTCGTTTCGTAACGGCTCCCTTCTTGGTTGACTGCATCTTGATCTGCTGTGGCTTGGAGTTCATTGGGGAGTTATTGGTGGTCTGGAGTAACTGCAAATTGCAAAGGGAGAGGCCAAGATCAGCATTAAAATACCTAGGCCAATCTGGTAAGGTTCGATGCTGCTTTTTAACAAAAAAGCTCAAGAGAATTCATACCAATAGCCATCAGGAGAAGAATGCAGCAGCAGCTGTTCAAAGAAACCTCGGCCTCTGAGCTGCCCTCAAGTACCCTTACAGAATGGAAAGGACCACTCAGCTAAGGTGACACTCAACCCTTCACAACAATGACTCAAAGGCACCAGCTACCAGAAAGAGACTGAGCTACCACAAAGGGACCAGCTACTGTCAGAAAGAGACCGAGCCTGAAGAAGCAGAGGCATCTGGCTCACCTCCCACCTTCACACTCTTTCATTCACATCAGCTAAAGACCCGCCACACAACAAAGCACAATGCTCATGTGTAACCCATGAGCTGATGTTTGCAACCGAAGGAGTGCCTCTTCCCTCATATTCCAGAGCTATTCAGATTATCCTGCTGGCTTCTCAGTGACAAAAGTAGCTAACTGGGGTAAGAAAACCCAACTCTTCAGGCTTTACCTTAGTGATGGTACCCACAGCTTTGGTGCGGCCTTCCCGGAAGACCAGCCGCTGGTCTATGTGTAGGTATTCTGGGGTTTTGATGAAGCGGAAGTGCACCGTGGCTTTGTCCCCTGTCCTCAGGCAGTCCTTGTCCATGCTGAGAATCGTGGCTGTCTGACGGATGCTGCCACAATGCACTGTGAAGGGAATGCATGAAGGCTTTCAGCAGCCAGCGCCATCAGGGGAATAGACTCCAGAGACATATTTAAGGCAGCTCTCACTATCCTACAGCTAACAGGCTGAGTCTGGAATGTAAAAATCTACTGTGTAGCAAAAACTATAGGGGTCACACAGCTGCCTTTGGTCAGTCCTCAGCAAGAAAACATACACATAAGCTAGAACAGTCGCCTCCAAATGGAGACTTTCCTGAAGAACCCTCAGCAGAATCCTACACACCAAGCAGCTGGAACTAGAGCACTCAAAATGAGTTCTTCCATCAGCATTTGAAGCTGAACAATCTTTGCAGTGTGGAGATCTGTCTCAGGCAGGCTCTAAGTACACTTGGAGTCACACATTCCCTTTTTACCTACAGCCTCCCCCATTCTCTGTCAGATCCCTCTCCTCTCTCTAACATGTTGCTGGCAAAGGTAAAAACACCAACTATGGCGTACATTCAGGTTCACAGGCCTGCAGGAGCAAAATTCCCTCAGGCTAGAACTGATACAAACTGTTACCACTGAGAAACAAAGATGAGACAACACTGAGACACGTACCCATGGCTTGATACCGTGGGCTGATGGTGGTGGGATGATGGAGCACCAGAATCTCTGCTTCAAACTCCCACGATGCTTGTGGATTCAGGCGGGGTGACACCATCACCATGCCTTTCCGGATGGAAGAACGCTTGATCTGAAAAGCAGAGACACATAAAAACTTGGCTGATTCTCCAGGGAAGAAATTCGCTTCTCTGGCTGACTGCATCCAGAAGGATCCTAAGGGATTTCACAGATGCTCACCAACTCATGCTTACCAAAAGGCAAAGCAAGAGCTGTTTAGCACTGTGTAATGATGCTATGCAAAGGCTGCAAAAATCAAGTTCAGCTGATTTTCTAAGGAAGCTTTAGAGTGCTGGGAATGCTTGACACTGACACAGAAGTTTTAACTCACTGATCCTTTAAAAGCAAAACACACAGCCTGCTTGTGTATTATCCAAGCAGATGATCTCTCTTAAAAGTGTGATGTCTGTTAACACAACACGATAAGCCTGAACACATGAAGTTTGATACAGCCTAAATTATATCCCCTTAAAATCAGTGCAGCATTTATTGACAGAAACCTTCTGCAAGAGGAATCGCATCAACTGTTGCTAATTGTTAAACCCCAAATCATACAGTCGGTCCTACAAGCTGAGAGGAACAGTGCAAATACACTGTCTGGGACACTAATGCAGTTCTAGCACAAAGGGAATCTTTTCTTTGTTAAACATCTCCAACACTAACCCTCACTACCTTGGGTCCTACTGCTACAACAATTGGGATGTGGGACCCAAAAAAAGTTCTTAGGGATTTTATTCAGTTGCGAAATGAGGCAGCTGAGGTTTGCAGCAGCAGTCTTATTGCAGCAAGTCCAAGAGCACCCTGAGGGTTTAGAACCGACCACCTCACCTTTTTCAAAGCAAAGGAGGCAGTCTGGCCTCCCCGCACTTCTTTGACGGGCATTCTCTTGCGGTGGATGGACTTGACAGCAATAGGCAGGAAGTTGCCAAGGGGATCTGGCCCCAGCAGCAAGGTGTCATTTAGCTTGATGAGGCCTCTCAGTGTTGTCCCAGACACCACTGTTCCTACACCCTACACCAAAAAAAGGAAAAACAGTAAGTGGGGTTACTTGACCACGCTAGCAGAAGAGCTCCAGAACTCCCCTCTCTAGGGGAGATACCTTCTTCAACCTAGAAGAGGCAGAAAATTCTTCCAAATAGCAAGCCCCTTACCGGGACAGAGTAAGTGTCATCTATCTGGAATTCTGCTGGCTCTTCTTCCCTGTAACTAGTCCGTGGAGACAAGAGATTAAGAAACATCTTCAGCAAATCTAGGTTCTCCCCAGTGACATTGGAAATCTGGAAAATGGGGCACATCCTGTAAAGGAAAATGATGAAAACAGAGTTAGCTCACCTCCCTGCCTGGGATTCCACGTGTAGGACACATCCAAAATCTTGGGACTGAATACACAGCGCTAGGAAGGGAGAGCCTGGCAAGCAGTCAGATGCACAACACCCCACTTTTGTAAACCTGTAACATTGCCTCTGCCTTCTAATGACATTCAGGAAAAGGTGTAAGGTTCCAAGACTGAAGGAAGCTGAATATCCCACCATCTTCTGCAGGCTGCCCAGAAGCAGCTTCTCACTTGTCTCAGAGAGGGGAACACAAGCAGGTCAACCTCAGAATCAACACATTCTTATGGAATCAACAACACCACATGGCAGATGCAACCTTCACACATCTAAACAATGAGACTCTCTTTCTGAATCTTCTCACCCAGTCTCCAAATAGGATCAAAAGAGAAACAACTCTCCTCTACTCCCATTACCTCTCTGAGCTGAAGTTGGAGGCTGTTACAATGACATCATCCTTGCTCTGAACCAGCACGGGAATCTTCCTGCACCCTGGGGACTTCAGCAGTCGCTGTAACAGCTTCAGGGTTTCTTAAAGGGTGAAATGAATATTGTTAGGGAAGCATCTCCCGTCTTTGCAAATCTCTTTTGTGGGATCTCTCCCCAAAGGGAGACTGGTGCTTTTGCCACAGATAGACAGGAGAAGATGACTAAAGGTGTGTGAGTGAGGCTATGAGTTTGCTACAGCCCAGGTGGGACTAGGAGCCATTCCATCCTCCATTTCATGCCAGCTAGCCTGCTGCCAAGCAACACCATACATGAACAGGCATACATGTTTGCATCTGCAAGTGCAACGCTGTGAAGTAGACTTTTTATAGGTGTCTATTAAATATCTTTAAGCAGTTACAAGATATTTCCTCTTCCTAGAAAGGGCTTTTCATATTGAAATCAATGAAACCCAGTCAGGAATTGGAATATTTGAGAACATGTGAGTTAGAAATCAATGTTGACCAAACAAAACTTGGCACACTTTCTCTGACAATCAACCTGCTCTAGAAGGTTAGAGAAGCAAGGAAGGGGCAAAGATCACTGTCACAGACTGGGACAATGTAGGCAGACCAGATCCAGAAACAAATATTGTGGGGAAAATCTCAGGGCTCCCAACTTTGATCTTTTGCCTCTTTTAACTGTATTTTCTAAGCCTCATCAGCCAGCAGGGGCATTAACCTGATGCACTGGCATCAGCCTCCTGCAACGTGCCTTACAACAGATGAGGGGGAAAAAAAGGCGAGTAAGGGCTTAAAAGAGCAAATCATTTATATTCTACAATTGTCATCCAATTAGATGGGTTTTGTGAACAAATAATTGCCTATGGGAAAGTAATGTTTTGGATACAGAAACACAAACATCTAATCATGCCATCTGCTCTTCACAGACACATTTGAGTCAAATCTTGTGTCTATTTAATTTAAACAGAACATGACACGGGAGTAGCTTCTCCCAAAAGCAGCTCTTCTCACCCTGAGCCAAATCTCCTTTCCCAGTTATTATCTTATGGTTAGGCCTTATATTTATTTGCCAAACATATGTTATAGAGACATTTAGATTGTATTCTGATCACATGCATCTCTTTACCTGAAACATAGTTAGGATTTTTACAGTAATGAACTAACCACAGACAATGAACTAAGCACAGGCAGTACCAGGAGCATTCACTTTCCTGATTCCTAGGACTGATTGTAAAAAAACCACCCCCACCATTGCTGCAATTAACCCCACCATATTCCTGGAGCTGTGGGAAACACATCAAGAGAATTTTAAAGGTGAGACTTGGCCACAGCCTGAAAAAAGCGTAGGTTAGAGGGACAGTGCTGGGGTTAAAGGTGCTGCTTTAACTACTGCCGAGCAAAAAGGTCACTAGCCCCCTAGCCCCTGCTGCTCACTGCCTTCCCTGTTTGTCTAGTCCAGTCCAGTCCTGCTAACATAGCCCATATCTGCAGCTGCTTTGAACCATGTATCAAGTGCTGGTTGGTTGTTCAGACAGAAGAAGGAGCTGCTGTAGTTATGCCAGCTTATCTGAGAAGTACCCAGGTGAGCAGGATGTAACAAGCAGCTGCCCCTCCGGTTAAGGGCTGCTGGTAAACAAGTTTGACTGCAGCTTAAGTTCACATTCAAACTGTGGGCAAGGAGGAAAGCAGCTTTCAAGAGAACTTCCAGACTTTCCCTGCAGACTGAAATACCCAGAGAGAAAGCAAAGCCACAACCCTAATTGTATGCTTCTCCCCTTAGAGCTCAATTGAGAAAAACTAATGTGAAACATTTTAAGGTTGCCCAGCTGAGTCCCTCAACTTGGCTGATTTTGAATCAGTGACTAAGAGTGAACTGCCTGCAAAATGGGCCAGGGAAAAGAACAGATCTCTGGGAAGTGTTTAAGGTGGAGTCAAACCAGATAAAGCGGTTTTCCTCCAGCAGTAATTCCTCAACCAAAGCAAAGGACAACAGCACATTCAGAGGTAAGAAACAGCCCTGGAGACAGAGTGTACAACTCACCTTGCAGGATGTTGGCAGGGCACATGTCAATCTTGGTCACTACAACAAAGACTGGAACATTAAGTGCAAGTGCCAGGCCCAAGTGCTCCTTGGTCATTCCAACAATCCCAGCATTACTCCCAACCTACACCAGGGATAGAAGATACAGGGATGTAAATGTTCCTCCTGCTGTAATCTGGGTTACAGAGAAAGCCTTGTGTCAGATATGCAGTAGGATGTGATTAGGTTGTAGATGTGTCATTGTGACTGTATGAGCAGACCCATCTAATTTCAAGTGCTGTTGGACACTGGCTAAGGACTAATTTCTCCTTCAGTTTTAACAAGGTTTTCTGGAATCCAGAAATCTTTCCGTTTTCAAGAATCGTATGTCTGCCTGGGACTGCCAGTCCTGGGGCACTTGCCTCAGAGTCCTGGTGAGATACCCACAGTGGCTTCCGCTCTCCACTTCTGCGAGATGCTGCCTCCCTCCACAACCCCACAGGGACTTTGCAGTAGATTAGAAATTGAGGCTGTTAAGGCTGTGAACAGCCCCACTCCTGCTAGTACAATACACCCTTTTTGCTACCTACCATAAGCATGCAGAAGTCAGGTAAATGGCCGGTCATGCCAAAGACGGTGGTTTTCAGGTACTTTTCGTGACCAGCCAGGTCAATGAAAGTAATGACCTTGGTGGATTTCTCACAGATCTTTGTCCATTCCAAGCTGCCACCATGGCTGTCAGGCTTGTTCACCACGTTGCCCTCACTGTCAAACCCCAGAATGTCGTTGCCCACACTGCTGGTGCGTCCTGATTCAATCTCATGCTTATGGCGGAAGAGTTTTTGCCGAGCAAAGCCTCGGCCATTGTCTAGTTCACCGTGTGTCAAGACACCTAGCAATGTGCTTTTTCCTGCATCCACATTGCCAACCACTGCTACCCTGGAGGGGAAAGCAAAAAGGAATCTGGTAAAATATAATATGTGAAGAAACAAACAACCAAACAAAAACCCAACCCCAAACATCACTGCTCCTGTAAATAACGAGTTTGTTCTCCCTAAACTTCAAGCACGGATTCAAAAATGCTACACCTCCACAAGGAGTTATTAGCTAACAGTGGAGATCCCAGACTCTGAGGAGTGGGATGTGAAAGACTGTGGAAACAAATCACTGGTGTCCAGAACACAGTCAGACATTGCTTGATGCCATATAGCGTTTCTTTTCCAATCCCTAGTCTCTTCTATCCAGCATACACACTGTGGCAAATCAAAAGAAAAACTAAATCCCAACTTGGTCTGGAATATCTCTGCCTTTCTCGTATTCTTCACGTTGCACTAGCACCAGGTGCTACGGAAAGCACAGAAATTCAAATTGCTGTTCCCAGGAAAGGAAAAGCTCAAACAACAATGAAACATGTGTGGGGGAAAGCCTCTCCTACAACAATCTCCTTCCTTGTCTCTGATAAAGGTAGTTATTATGGCTGTTGGTAAATGTTGGAAGTCCATTCCATCCATCTCAGGTCATGTTACACAAGCTATTAGACGTTCATTAAAAGGTGACTTGGATCATCATAGTCTTGGAATAGAACTGAACCCTTACTCAAAAGCATTGTGTTCCAGCAGTGTGCATATATGTACATACATTGACACAGGTGCACATGTGACTCCCTACTGGGATTCCAGCACACAAAAGAACCCCAAACTGTGAAGCTGTCACCCAGACAGCAACATCCCTAATTTAAACACAGGCAAACCTCCACAAACAGTCTGTTCACAAAACTGACAGCAACAACAACAAAACGGCAATTTCATTAGCAAGGAGTGGTCAAGCTCAATTCCCTTTGTTGGGTAGCTACAACACCCAGACTCAAATCAGCGTTGCTGGCTCAGCATCACACACTTCTCACAGGGTAGAAATGCAGCCAGGCTGCTGACTAACCCTGCCTCCACCCAGCTCCTCACCTGACCTCCAGGAAGTCGTTGTCACCCACACGTTTCCGAACCAGGTAGTCGCGCACCTTTCCCCCCGCCTCCTGGTGCTCCCGCAGGAGGATCACGTCTGCCTCGATCTGCTCTGCCATGCTCTTCAACGT
This sequence comes from Agapornis roseicollis, assembly GCA_002631895.1. Lineage (NCBI taxonomy): Eukaryota > Metazoa > Chordata > Aves > Psittaciformes > Psittacidae > Agapornis > Agapornis roseicollis. Next base: position 34,962 of record NDXB01000021.1, read on the forward strand.
GGCATAGGATGCTTCCATGTCTGCCTCGCTCAGACCATATTCAGTCCCATCTAGTGCGATGTTGGGGAGACAAAGGACAATCAGCAAGCACCACCTTGCAATGGCCAGCAGTTATGCCATCCTACCTGGGACTTTCGCACTGATTGGAATTTATATGTGGACTGGAAATGTCAGCCATTGTAAACAGAATAAGCATCCTTTGCCCCAAATAAATAAGGACTGTCTTCATGCTAAGTCTTCAGAGATACAAGAAAAGCAGCATCTTTCATCTAGACAAGTTTTCTTCGCGATTTCTAAAAGCAAATACTTAGGGATTGGCAACAAAGACACATTTCTGTCTGATTCCCTTACTTCACATGCTGAAGGTACTCTGTATGCCATTTCCTTCAGTCAGGTAAAACATCTCTCACATTGCAATTGAGGGAAAAGCATTAAAAGGAAAGCTCTGACTGAAACATCATCACAATTAACCAGTGAATGTGGGACCAATTTAAACAATCAGCTTATTTTATGAAACCACATCATCCCAAATACATATTTTCTGCAAGTCTTCCCTGCACAGCAATTTCTTTAGAATCCTACATTCTCCAGTTAAAACAATGTTTTTTGGCATGTTTCATTGCCTTCGCCCTGGCACTTGAAAGAATTGCTGACAGAGAAAAACAAAGAGGCACTACTGCCTCTGAACAGCTCACCCAGGCAAAGAATTGACAGTGAGAGCAAGCCTGTGGCAACTATCAAGACCATTTCAAGGCCACCACAGCTCTTGGCTCCTCTCCTAACCCAGGTGTTGACAAGCTGCATGGATTTCAGACCAGAATCTCCTCTGTGGTAAATAAAAACCCCAACAAAGAAAGGTGGAAAGCTACACTGCACTTGGATGACCAAAGCTATTGCTGTATACGCATTCATATGCATGGCTGACTCATCAGCTGATGAGCAGTAACTGCAGTTTGCATGAACTAATCAGCATTTTAACTACTGCACAGCTCTCCAACAACTAGAGTTGCTGGGTGTTTTCTAACCTAGCTCATGAGCTGGCTGGGAAGCTGTTGAGATGGTGGTGAAAACAAAAAGCACCACAGCTGTGCTCTTGGGCTGTAGAAGGGGAATGAGTAGAGGACATAAGAGGGCAAGAGCCAAGGTATAAATGGAAAGAAAGGGTAAGAGCCAAGGGATAAATGGAAGGGGCACTACTGATGAAGCAGTGAGCTTCCTGGCAGTCTTCACTTGCTTCTCAGTCACGTGAGTTGGGTACATATGATTATCAAAATCATAAACACTCAAAGTGAATGAGGAGGAGTGACAGTGGCAGGGATACAAAGATTTTTTTTCTGTTGGCTATTGTTTCCAACTTACAGAAAAGATCCCCACCTTCCTTGACTACACAGCAACCCAAAATGAAGTCAGATGTTTTAGCTCATATTTTAAGGTAAAAAAATGCCTAATTTTAAGTACATCAGTGCAACAGCCACCAGTTAACATCCTCACAAAGTGTCCTAAAAGAGAAAGCTGTTACTAGCCTGACTAGCTAGATCTCTGCTGCAAATGTGGCTATCCCAAACACCGAATGCAGGAAACTCACTTGTAGACAAGAACATTATGCCTGTGATACTGGCTGTATGACCACTGGCCTTTTCTAGCTTCTCTCTCTAGGCTTTTTCAAAAGACATCAAGAAATCACCAAAAGAACACAGTTCTGAAGTAACACAGCTCTCTCCCTCCATTATCTCAACCAACCCTGGCAGTGATGACCAGGTTTTGTACTCTTCTGCAAACATCGTAACTAGTAGAATGTCTGATAATAACAACTTGATGTCCAGCAGTTATCTAAGCTACATGAAATGTGCATTTAGCCTTATGATAGCCATAGACAAGCTTTTTGCATTCAGAGAAACAAATTTCAATTTCTAGCCAGATCATGTTCAATACCATCATCAGATGTAAATAGTCAGACTGGGGAGAAGACCAAAAGGCAATGTGTGCTAACTGCTAAAACCTGAAAAGGCAAATGATGCAGTCACACCCAAGTTAATGTGACAATAAAGGCTTCATGCTGAGAAAAGGGAAACCTTTCTTTCCATAGTACAGACATACACTAGCAAAGTAAGTCAGTAGCATATATTTTGGTTACCCAAAGTATCTCAAATACATTCCTATGGATTAAAAATACTGCTATTTAAAATGGAGAAGTGAACAAAACCAGACAGAACAAGACCTCTATCAGGCACTGAGGACGCCTCTACTAAAACTGTTACTGTAATTTCAGATCCTTCATCTTTTCCTGGTGTGCCCAGACAACTTATTTCCAAAACAAAGCACTTCCATAATTTTATATAAAAAATATGTTTAGCTCCACTACATAAGACAGCTGCTGGCAGGAATAAAATAATCTGTCCCACATGTTCTCCTGTACTTTGTGGAGGCTTCCAAGTTCCAAGCAGCAGTCCAGTTAGATGAAGTAGGTGCTTCTTGTAATTGCAATGGGTTGTTTTCCTGAGGAAGACATACTCACCTGATCCTTGACCGATGACATAGATGGTCTCCCCACATCCCTCATCAATTCTCTCTGACATCTGCCGGAGCAAACTGTCATATTGCTCTGAAGTTGGACTCACCATCACCAGCTGGAAAGAAGATTAAATATCTATTTTCGGATGTCAAGCAAACAATTTCAAAACCAGCTTCACTTATAAGGACAATCGATCCATGTACTTTATTGAAAGAGAAGAGCTCTTTCTCAAGGACCGCTTTTTGGTGGTTTGCTTTTGGTTGTTTTTATTAAACCAGCTTCACTGACAGCTATTTCCTTGTGACACTGCACAAGGTTATTTGTTTGAGCTCAGAGTTCATTTACGTTGCAAGATATACTTCAAAGCACGTAAGAATACCAAGCATCTCTTTTTGAAGTAACCAATGTTTAGAAGCCACATTTAAGTGAACATCCTACTTCTGTGTAATACATGTATCCATGTAAGGAAAACAAAGCGGAGGACATATTTCCTCCAAACAAATTCCTTAGCTGGGTATTCCAAAATCCACTACAGACAGTGCTGCTGCTCCCCCAGAGCACGACAGGACAGTCAGAGGAAATCAGCAAGACCTCGCTGCAGAGCACACCTAGGCACCAAAACCTACAGCATCTCATGAGTCCTTCATATACTTGATCCCCCCTTTTGTTTTCTGAGGGGGCAAAGGGGAATGAGAGAACAAAAATAAGCATTATTTTCAAACTCCTAACAAAACTCCAAGTACTTCATGCTACAGTGCTGAGAAGCAGACGTAACAAAGCACTTTGTATGAGCATTTTTGGGCATTTCACTAGTGGAGAGCTGCAGTTTTGCAAGCCAGCAGCTGTGTTACCAACAAGCTTTGACTGCAGTTATTGCAACAACCACAACTTCCTTTGATCTCCCCTACAGAGGCAGCAAGAGGAGGAAAAAGTAGACAGAAACAAAGTGGAAAACAAGGACAAGATAACAATGCTTCAGGATTTTTCTTAGAACAGCTGAGGACAGTTGCACAGAGTGGCCACAATGGTGTCATGGCAGTGGCAGACCAAAGAGACCTCCATTACCCATTCAGGGCCAATTGGTCACCTGCCCCTTGACTGCCTATAAACTGTTGGTGGCTGAGCATCCTGGTACAGTGGCTCTCTAGCCACTGCAATTGAAATATGCATTTCAGCTAAAAAAAACCCACTTTTGGTACAAGTTGTAAAGTTTACCATCTACCAAGAGCCCTATGGGGAGGTACACTTGTGCCATGCTACAACACTCAATGAAATGTGTTTCCACTAGCTGTTCTTACGTACACGGTCCAAAATCATGCTCAGAGCAATGTACTTTCCTTCTCTACACATGAAGGCAAGTCTAAAATCCGTGCTAGATTTGCCTAAAACATATAGTCTGCAGCAGTTCATAATGATTACATCTTCAAGCCTGTCCAACCTTCTCTACTAACACAGCCTGACTTGCTAGCACAGCTAAACAATGCGTATTCAAGGAAAAACTACCCCTACTACCTATAGAGTTGATGAAGACCTTCATTAGAAATTTAGAACTTAAGGGAACTCAAACCCCCACAAATAACACTTAAGCAGTTTTCAAAACTATAGCAATGCATGCATTTGGAAAACTGAAGCACAGATAGCAAGCAGTTAAGCATGGCTGGAAGCTTTAAGGCAGACAAAGCAACACTCTCCTCAAGTGTTAAGGGTCTCACAAATTATTATGTGATGTATGTGTCTGCAAGGGCCAGGCAGCTATAACAGAGACCTTCATTTGCCTCTGAGACACATCCCCTAAGTCTTTTAACTGCCCAGCATGGTCTGCAAAGGGTAGCAAGGCACTCCAAGGTGGAAGGCCCCATAATCTTTTTACTTCATGCCACAAACGACTGAGTTTTGCCTTTATTATTTGTTCTTTTGGGTTCGTTTTCTTCTCAAAGGAGATCACTGGATGTAAATGTATGTAGATGGAAACCAGCAACTGTTCAGAGGCTTGATCAGGACAGAAATGGAAGGCTGGGTGTTGATATGTAGAGCTTGTTTTGCCCAGCAAGCACTTTCAGGAATTCCTGGAAGCATAGCAGACAGGCTCACTGTTTAGGCTAGTACACCAGCACAGACTGACTGGGGCTTGGGAAAATCTATTAAATAGGCTGTCATACACATAAAGATCAACAAAATAACAGGCCACCAGTACAGAGCCACACTAACTTCAGATTCTTCAAGTCTCATCACCAACTTTATTTTCCTATGAGTTCAAATGCTTCAGCAGTGTGTCTGGGCAGGGTGTTGTCTAAAGTGTGAGTGGATATTTCAGACAAGCAGCTCTCTGTCACCTTTCTTCATGGTGTCAGGTAGGAGGGCTCAGGGCTCACACAGCATGGTACCCACACATGAGCTCAAAACACCATTCCCCCTACCCTGATGTTTTCACTACCAGACAAGGTGCTGCAGAAGGGTGTTCCACTGGTAGACTGCCTCCAAAGCACACCCTAGGACCGATGAAGCTTACAGGTGATGCAGTGTAGTGGGGTGTCAAGAGAAGGATGTGTGGAACAAATAGCAGCTTTCATGGATCACACCTTCCAGTGTCGTTCAGTGTTTCTAATGGCTTCTGCACCAACAGCCAGTTCTGCCGTTTCCTAGGTCACTGCAAGACTTTACTTTCTGGTTTGAAGATCTCTTCAGCTAGCTTCCTGGACACAGGGAGCCTGTTCTTTGCAATCAATTTGGTCAAAGAGAGTCCCTCCATCTTGGCCTCTCTGCTTTTTAGCTTTGAGCAATCCCCTCCATGTTTGCACTACATAGCTGTGTTTTTCAGAGGTTTTCACAAAGTCAAAAATTTCCATTTCTGTTCTTTCCACTTTGCCAGGTATTGAGCAGTTAACAGTAGAAGCCATGTGGGGTCTAGAAACCTCAGATTTCCTATAGGGCAAAGAAAGCAACAACCAGTTACTGTTTTATTCTTATGACAGCAGAAGGAAATATATCTCACAAGTTTGAGACAGCATCTCCAAAGTCCCTTCCCAGTCTCTGGGGAAAGGTGGCTTTTCCCACCTTTCCTCTGATCAGCTTTGGGATTAACATAAGCTAGAGACAGGTAACAGCTACAGCTGTCTGAGCTTACTCCAGGGGACAAGTTGGACCATGCATTTTCAAGAAACCAGTGAGACTGAGCTCAAGGTACATCAGCACTACTGCAGGAAGTCCTTCCAAAAGAAGCATCCCATACCCATGAGGTGGGAAAACAATAAAGGGCAAACTAAATACTATGTGGTATGTAGTGCTGCTCTTTATTGGACTGAAGCTTTGCATGGCTGGAAGGCAACCACTAGCCATTGGGAAGTCAGGGAAAAGGCACCTTCTGTAATATCATATTTTGCTTTCTGTTTCTGTGGACGTATATAGTTCAAGTGCTAATAAAGTTCTGTTGTCAATGAAGATCTAATATAACCATCAGCTCTTCACTAACAGCCTTTTGTGATATGATTTTATCCTGAAGGATGATTACTATTGCAGTGTGTAGGTACTGGAGGGAAAATAAACACCCCCTAAGATCAACACAATAATGAATTTGTGCTGATGAACTGAAGTGTTTGCTTGACCAGCTGACAAGATGCACTTGATAACTGAATCCCAAAGTGATCCTCTCTGAAAAAAGCACACCCTACAATGAACACCCTGGGGAGAACAATGAGAAACGTATGCGACACAGCTAGGGGTGGGTCAGACAGGACAAAGGTAACAACTAGCAAACAAATAGATTGCAGTGGGAATCACCAGTTTAAGCAGGAATTGAAGGGTGACAATTCAACTGGGAAAACAGGAAAAATGGGGGATCAGGAGGAAGGGGTACATTAGCTTCTTCATTCTCACCATATGGGATTGCCATTTTGAGCACACAGCAGGAGACTAACTTGGAGAGATGGGGGCAGAGCTCATAGTCTTAGCTCTCATACAAAAGAGGGGTGAATGAAAGGTCTAGGGAAAAGACAGCAGCTGTACATTGCTATATGGAAAAGTAACTAACAAAGGTCAAAAACATGCTTACCTATTGCTTTCATAGTGCCTGCAGATTTCTAGGAATGGGAGACAGGCTGACAACACAAACGGAGACTGTGGGAGAAACACATTCCTCTCTCTTCGTCAAGAGTTTTGGTCAGGTTCCTGGCTGTCAAGAATCAGTGACACAGCCCTCGGCGTCCTCCTGTGCCCTCTTCCACATCAGCCACATCCAAGACAAAGCACAGATCAATATTGGCATCCTGTATCAAAATCTTGTCCAGCTCATTAAGGCATAAACAGGTGGCTCAATAGATACTGCAGCCTTGATTTCTGCTCTTGACTATCTTACAAGACAATTTCATAACACTTGTTTTGATACAGCACCAACTGTAAAATATCCGGTTATCCCCTCAAACAAAAGCTTCTGCACACCCACACATCACAATTCCTCTTTCTCCATTTTTTTTTTTTTTTTTATGAAGGCAAGAAAATCCAGGACTTTGGAACAACTCCAGATGGAAGCATGAAGAGGAAGGATGTCGGAAAACCGGGAGAATACACCAGCTATGCTGACTTCTGGATCACATAGTTACAAGTGGACCAAACCAAGTTTTCAGGACACTTTGGAGTGGGAGATGGCACCACGATACATCAAACCCTTGGCAGCAGCAGGTAACAGTTAAAGAAACCAGCCAATTGGGGGAAAAAAACCAGAAGATAGGGTGGAAGATGAAGTCTATGGCAGGCTCTGGCATACATGTGTTACAACAATACAAGATGGAAATGAGAACAGATTCTGACAGAAATCAGACCACCACACAGTTTCGCCATTCAATTCCTAGAAAGAAACTGCTCAAGAACAGTTCTTTTTGTGCTGACTTAACCCGGTGTGCAAGAGTGAGGCAGCCTTGTCTCTGAGCCCTCACGCTCAACGAGTTACAAACTCTGACCTGCTTCTAAGATTGTGAAGAAAGCCCCAGGAACTAGTACGACTGGCAACAGAGATAACTACAGAGAACCAGCGCAGAGGGAAAACGTTAGACGCCAAAGCAGCCGTCAGCCTCAAACCCTGCACTCGCTAAGAGGACGCAACACCCGCCGTAGGCACTTCCCCGGCGAGGAGAAGGAAAAAGCAGGGCGGCCAAGCCTGCTAGCTCTCCTCCTTTCCCGGCCAGGGCACGGCTCGCTCTCAGCCCTACCCCAACTTTACAGCGCTTCTACCGGCAGTCTCCACACGGCCCGGCGGGCTCTGCTGGGTGAGACCGAGGGGGCCATGGGACGATATCCCACCTCCTGCAGGGGTAGACGGGCCCCTTGCCCCTCGTTCTCCTGAGGTGAAGGGTAGCGAGGGGCTGGCCTCGGCTGTCGGGCCGCCCAGCTCCAGCCGGGCCGCCCCGGGGGCAGCCCCACAGGAAAGGTGGGCGCCAGGAGGAGGGCAGCGAGGGGCCCAGCGGGGTGATGGCGGTCGCCGGGCCTACCTTACTGGTGAGGTCGATCTCGGGCTCGCCGTTGAGTGCCTCACCGTCCTCGGCGTCGAAGGCGGCGCGGAGGGGACAGGCGGCCGCTGCTACGAGAGGCCCTCCGCCTGGGGAGCCGGGCTCCGGGGCGAACATACAGGCCGGCACCGGGGAGCCCCCCACCGGGGATCGGCTCCGCTCCGCAGCCGCCATCTTCCCTACCCCGGCCCTCCTGCCCCGCCTCTCCACCCTGGGAGGTGCGCCCGGCCCGCCCCCGGCCCGCCGAGGCGGTGCCAGCCAATCAGCAGAGGAGGAGCTGGCTCATTAGCCCGTAGCCATGACGACAGTGGGCGGGGTAATGGTTATTCATGAGGGAGGGCCACGCCCCTGCGAAGCGCGCGAAGCCAATGGGAGAGCCACTGCCAGCTCGGCTTGTTTTCTATATATACACACACAACAGAGCCCGCTCGACGTGTCCGGGCTGTCCTAGCCAATAGGAGAGCTGGCGTTTGCGACAAAGAACACTAAGGGCCAATCAGATAAGAAGACTCGAGCAACTGGGTGGGATTAAGAAAGACGGGCAAGGCCCGCCCTGGTGGGTGGGCTTTCTCTGAGGAGAAGCCAATGAGAAAGAGGGAACTTTTGACAGACAGTTGTGCCAGCCGATGGAGAGGGGAGGCAGTGCGCCGAGGATCCCCTCAACCAGCGGGCGCTCCGCTGAGGTGACGGGTGTCGTTGAGCAGCCGGGGCTTTGGTCGGTTGTGCGGTCGGTAAAGGACCCCCACAGCCCCAGGCTTCCGCGTTCAGGCCGTGTAGGGGACAACCGGGAAGATAGGCCCGCCGATGAGGGGCTTTGCGGGCAGGCCGGCGGGGAAGCGGTGTGTCTTGTGCCTCCACCGGGCCACCCTCCCGCTCCCCCGCCGCCGGCTCCAGCTCGGCAGGAAGGATTGATGTTTATTCACCAGGCGGTAAAACCGCTCCAGCCGTCTCGGCTTAGTTATCGCCGCGTGAGTCTCCGCGCTATCATTAACCCCGCGGCCGAGAGGGGAATTGGAGCTCAGGAGGGAAATTAACCCGCCTGCGGTTAAAGCAGCCACGGGGCCGGGAACGAGCTGCGCGACGGGGCATTCCCCGCCCGGGCCGCGAACCCTGCCGCCCCCGGACGGCCGGAGGAGCAACACCGATTCTTTCTTCCGCCCGAAAGCCAGGCCCACCTCGCTCCTCTCCCCTCGGGCCGCCCGTTAACGTCAGGGGGCGGGGGAAGGGGGTTACGGGGGGTGTGTGTAAGAGCGGAGCGAGCGGCGGCCCGCACGCATGCGTTAACGGCAGTCGGTGTGGGGCGGCCGGGGGCTGAGGAGGGGGTAAGGCGGCGGGGCCCGGGCCACGGCGGCTGCTCTTAGGTGCTTCCTGAGGGGAAGGGCGGGAGGCTCGGGCCGCAGGGGCAGGAAGGTGGCTGAGGCTGTGGAGGGGGGAAGGAAGGGAGCGTTAGGCGGGGGCTGTGGGGCTGGGCCTGGGCTGTGGGGAGCGGCTGCCGCCCGCGGGGGTGGTGTGGTGGTTGTTTTTGTTGTGGTGGTTATGGTGGTTGCTGTGGTGTGGTGGTGGTGGTGGTGGTGGTTGTGGTGGTGTGAGTGTGGGGTGGGAAGGTGCGAGGCAGGCCTCGGGGCTGGTCCCGCCTGCTACCTGACCTCCCTTCGCTCCCCACGGGCTTTGTGCTTGCTCTTCTCATTGCTAACGGAGACTTCCCTTTGTCAGAGTGCAGGGTGACTTGTGAGGAATTGCCTTCCCCGGAGCCTGGACCTGGGTGTTGTTGTTTTGTGGCCTAGCAAGAAACGGTTTCCCGAGTTGTTGGCATCTTCTTGCCTGGATTTAGTCATAGAGGAATGCAGCTGATAAGTCCTTAACCACCCTGTGCTCCCATAGGCAGCAGCAGAAGGTGGCTTCATCTTCTTCGCTTTGCCACTTTGGAGTGGGCCTCTCTTTGTTACCTACTCTGAGTACCTTTTTAGTGGCACTGTAGACTAAAGGAGATGGAAGAAAAGGAGCGGCGTGATAAATTTCATCTGGTACCTTGAGACTAAGGGGATTAATATCTTTTGACTTCTTTTCTAGTGGGGGGGGGGAGGGAGGCATTACATTTTATGGGGTATGGGTGGAAGGAGGAAAGCTATGTTGCAGATCTCAATGTGGTTTTTCAAACCAGCCATCAGAGGCAATTACTAAATAAACTAAAGCACAAGAGGAGGGTTTGGGAGCTGGAAGCAGCGCTAGCCTACAAAAGAAAGGGGCAGTTGTGACTGTGGAGGAAGAAACTTCAACCGCCTTTATTTCTCACCACCTACTCTCCACCCACCCTGCGAGAAAATGAGTTGTGTGCCATGGAAAGGTGACAAGACCAAATCGGAATCGCCAGAGCCACCTCAGCCACCGCCACTGCATATTTACCATGAGAAGCAGCGTAAGGAGCTGTGTGCCCTCCATGCTCTCAACAATGTCTTCCAGGACAGCAATGCCTTCACTAGGGAAACCCTGCAGGAGATTTTTCAGAGGTAGGATGCTCTCTGTACTGGTTTTAACAGCTCCTTCTGTTGCTCAGAGGAATTTTGAGATCTTATCTGGGGGGGATAATAGAGCAAAGCTGGGAGTCAAAGTATGTTACTGCCTTGAACTGAATGTAGGTTCTTTTTTAAACACCTCCTCCTCTTTTATGATTTTTTTTTCTTCCCTCTCTCCATGCAGAAATTCTCTCTCTTTTTACTTGATTCTTAAACTCTTCTGGCTGCCAAATTTGGGTCCAAGGGCTTTATTGCGGATGCTGTCATGCATCTTCTGCTGTCTTCTCCCCCACCCACCTTAATGCATTCTACCCATCTTCTGTATTTCTTTACCCCTGCCTCATGTAATATGTTATTGTGATGTTAATATCCGATTTGGGATTCCCTTGGGAGAGTGAAGGCAGCAGGAATGACAAATATGTCGTCGTAAAATCTTCTTGATCTGGTACTGCAGCACTTCTGAGGTTTTGGGGAAGCAGGAGCTTTTCCTAATGAGTGACTCCTTATTCAAGTGGTTAAGTGAAGTTCTTTGAATATTATGGTTGAGATCCTGTGTACTTTGTCAAACTGGATTTAATTTCAGTAGCTAGATCCAATTTTCTGTGGCATTGCTAAATGTTTCCCAGCAGCTTAAGACAATAAAAGCATTTTTTTGAGTTTTACTGGGACAAATTAAGTTGTTCATGTGGCCTCTACAATAGCTCATATTTTGCTCACTGTTTATTTTATGCTGCTTCGATGTGTTGTGGAAATTCTCCTCTGTGTGCCTTTGGAAACTCTGGTGACTTTTCATTCATGAAGTAACTAAATAGGAAAAGGAGGTCTTCTCTGATATTTGATCTGCAGATGTTGTAAACATCGTGTAAGTTACGCTTGAATATCTGCTACCAACAGTTGATAGCATCTTTCTTGTGTTTGTGACAGGTAGAAATGGTGCTTTGTAGCAGCATTTGCGCAGGTACTCCTAGAGGACGCAGTGGCAGTCCCCTGTGCTGCTGATGGGCAGGGAGCTATGTGCCTCTTGCTGCTCTTCTGAAAACCAGATATATGGACTCATCAAACGCATGCCTGTCTTCGGCAATAGAAATGTGGTGGTAGGCAACAGCCAATACCAGCTTGAAGTGCTGTTTGTGATAGCCTTATAAATAAACTTCTTGTTGGTGAAGTGGAGCTGGTTCATGGCAGGCTCAAGGCACTCTTTGTCGCATGTAAGCACGCTGTGGTTTTGTTTCAGGGTGGTAATTGTCAGAATCTCAATCACAGATGGATTGCTATCGGCCTGAAGCAAAGAAAGGCAGTTCATGTGGTAGAAGGAGCATGATGATCTAATTAGTTGGCTTTCATTGGGTTTGGTGAGACAGAGCCAGTGTGTGGCAATGAGGCCTCTCAGAAAGAGGTGGGGTGTTTTATCTTGTCAGGCCTTTTGCTGTAGAAGGGAGAATTTGTCTCTGATTCCAACCTCGTATTATTCCATCCTAATACTTGGATCAGGATAAACAGATTGATTCAACCTTACGGTAGTATGGAGATATACATGGCAGTTCCTCTCATAAGTGGATGAGCTGTAAACTATGCATGAGAACTGCCACTACCTTTGCATCTCTGTTGGGTAACTCTGTTGGGTGTCTAGCTTTGACTTGCCTTTAAGAAGAGTGGATTCAGTTGCCCTTTATACATCACTGTTGCATATGTCTTTCCTGTTTCTAGTCATATTCGGTGTGTTGAGAAAGGACTGATGATTATTTTTAATAAGCTACAGAAGTGTTGTGAGGTGACTTATTTTTTTAAACCCAGCGTTGACAAGGTAACGAAATTACAAATAAGCTTAAGCTTTCTGTAGCTGTTGCCACATCCCTTGAACAGCAATTGAACCACATTCATTAATCATTAGTTTCCCTTATGCTGCATCCTGTCAGGTAAGGACAGGGTAGCCTGATGGTTGCCCTCTCAAGTGTACCCCAAAACTATATCCGAGGTGCCCTCTGATTGTCTTCTTTCCCTGAAGACAAGAAACGTATTTTTGATGCTTTTCTGGCTTCTGTTGCAGGAAGTAAGACTGCATGTTCCAAAGACTGTGTGGAGATACAAACACTTGCACTTCACTGAAGTCTGTGTATTGAGACCTGATTAGGAAAGACAACTGCAGACAGGAATCTTGGATCCTGCTGTGTTGAGTCAACACATTGATGACAGTTTCAGACTTGGAAAGCTCAGGAGGATTATTACCCAGCTTTCTGTCCAACTTTATCTGTTTTCCTTGTCTTATGTTATTTTTGGGGAGGCAATGTAATTCCTTGTCTAACCAAAATCCTTCAGCTGATGTTTGTGAACCTGATTTAGGTGTGTGTGAATGGAAACACTGAGGCAACTGGTGCGTGTGAGTAGAAACACTGAGGCAATTGGTGAATGTTTGGTCACAAGTACCAGTTTTTGAGAATGTCACCTCTGCTGGTCTCTTCCTCTCATTTCTCCGGCTCTGAAAGTTACAGGAAGGAACAAAGATAAATGTGTTCTTTCTGCTCTCAAATAAGCTTGTCTCTGGAAAGCAGGGCCATGAGATGGTGCTTGTGCAACCCGGAGGGGTCTGCTCATTGGAAGGCTTTCCTAGCTCGCTGACACTCAGGAGAATTAATAGGTTGAAGCAAAGATCTCAAGGAATTGGTTGTAGCCAAGTGATCCTGCTTTATGGAGATGCTGGAAGAGCTGTGACAACCTGCTGTCATGTCTCTTCTGTGATTGGTAAAATACAGCAGAGCTTTGGAGACTGAAAACCACCATTCTCTGGAAATGCTATAGCTTTTCCAATCATCATGTTGTTTCTCCCTTCTGTAGCTGACTCACTTTCAGGCTGTTGTACTGTACTCTGCTCCACTGCAAGAAAACTCACAGCTGATGGAAAAACCTACCTGTCTGAAACCTCTCTAATCTTGGTTGATCTGAAACCCCCTACTCAATCCACTGCTTGCTGCTGCTTTTCAGATGCCTTATGTTGTCAGGGGAGGAATGCTGAAGGGTTTTCACTGGATGAAATACACCTGAAGAACTTGCACTGTGCTAAAGGGCTAGCAAAACCTGTGCAGGAACATCAGGAGTTTTGGGGAACGGAGTTTACATGAGTAGCAGGCAAAATGTGGCTGTTAGGACAATATGAAACATCTGAACCTTGTGCTGGCAGAACTAATGGAATTCTTACCAATCAAGAGCAATTCACCACAACAGAGCTTTGCACTGGTTTTGCATGACCTTGCTGTTCTCTGCTCCCAGTTTCCCTTTGTGCTTTGCTCTTCCAGCTGTTGAAGCCACAGCTGTGTAATAATTCATCTTCTTGTCATTTCCCCAAACCAACAGAAGTCACTAACTGTTGGATTGTTGTTTGGGGTTCTTTTTGCCATGTGCCTCTATGTTTTGTCTTGCATCCATTATATGGATTTGTGTAAAGGATGTCATAATTTTGCATGTAATATGGTGGACTATGATTCTGGATTTCTAGATGCTGTAGTAATGCAAATGATGTCTAGGCAAGCTTATGGATTAAAACTGAAGAAATTTATATGTAAATAGGGCTATCTGCTTAGTTACCTACAGCAACAGAGCTATTTTCTTATCATATAGCAACAGCAATGCTTTAGAAAGCTCCTAAACCCAAATATCTTCACAGCTTTGTGTCCAAGTGCTTCTTTCGTTTACCAGTGGGGTGGTAGGGGAGAACAGCCCCTTTTCTGCAGCCAACCCGCCCTGCCTTTTGTCATCTCATTCAGCCTTTGAGACTGGTGTTGACTGTTGAACTCTTGAAACTGTAGTAACCATTGTCCTAAATTGCAAACTGGCATGTACTCTGACCACGAATTGAGGTAAAAATGACTGAAGCATGCTTCAGAAGTACCAGCTCAAGGGAGCAGGGGAGGGAAAGAGGTCTCTTTCACATCAAAGGTAGGACCTTTGGAAGCTTAGTACATCAAAATTATTCTTAATACACTGTTCAGCCCTCTCAGCCCCTTTGTTGAATGATAAGGGTGAATGGAATAGTTTGGTTTTAAACAAACCCCCTGAAAATGGGCTTCAGGTTACAAGCAAGGAGCCCCTTCTGACTGTGGAATGCAGGTTTGGCGAGCAGCCTCCTGTTGTGTTTGCAGGCTGTCTCCCAACACCATGGTGACGCCCCACAAGAAGAGCATGCTGGGGAACGGAAACTATGATGTGAACGTGATCATGGCAGCCCTTCAGACCAAAGGCTACGAGGCAGTTTGGTGGGACAAGCGCAGGTACTGAGATGTCATGTAACTCTGGGAAGTGGCTGCCGTTTGTAGAAACAAGGAAGAGACTAAGTTAAAGTACCAGAATATAGTCTTAGCCCTGTTTTCTGCACTCTTTCAGGGATGTGAACGTCATTGCCCTGTCTAACGTGATGGGCTTCATCATGAACCTGCCCTCCAGCCTTTGCTGGGGCCCCTTGAAGCTCCCCCTTAAGCGACAGCACTGGATCTGTGTCCGCGAGGTGGGAGGCACCTACTACAACCTCGACTCCAAACTCAAGGTGCCTGAGTGGATTGGAGGTGAAAGTGAGCTCAGGTAAGAGTTTTTGTATCCTGTTCCTCAAAACCTTCCCTGTTGGAGGTGAGCAGTCTCCCTTTAAGCAGTTGGCAACTGAAACATTTATAGTTGAGCTTCCATAGCAAAGATTTGAGAGTGATAAGGTTCTTGTGCCTCTGCTCAGATTGATACCCCATTTGCACGGTATTCCTCTTTACTGGGAGGTTGGTGAGGCACTGGAACAGGCTGCGCAAAGAAGTGGTAAACGCTCAATCTGTGGCAGTGTTCAAGGCCAGGCTTGAACACTGTCTTGGGCAACATGGTCCAGTGTGAGGTGTCCCTGCCTGTGGCAGGAGGTTGGAACCAGGTGACCTTAAGGTCCTTTCCAACCCAAACCATTCTGTGAAGCTAGGAAAATGCTCTGGGCAAGGGCGATCTCCTTGTGCTGGGGAGAGCCCAGCCACATGTCTCACATGACTGGCTCCATCACCTGAAATGAAGGTGGAAGACAAGTCTGGTATTAGTGGGTGACACTTGTGACGAGATGTACTGTGCTTGGCCCTCCTCAAACATGAGAGAATCAGCATCCCTTTGCCTCCTTAGTAGCAATCTGTGCATATGTTTCCAATAAAAAGGTTTTCCAGACTCAAAGTGCAGCCTTGTCCCTGATAGCAAGGGAAAACTGCTGTTAGGTGTCATTTCCCTACATAAGCCTATGCTGCACTTCTGGCTTGACTCCCCTCTCCAATGCTAACACAAGATGGTTGGTGTGAATGGTTTGACTGTCAAGTCTCACCTGCTCTTAGTTGCTGTTTAACTTCCATTCCTTCCAGTTCTAAAGCCTACTAGCTTCTTGACGAGACTTGTTCTAAGGTAGGGATCGCACATGAGCAGTATTTGCAGAGCCCACCCTGCCATTAAAGTCTTGGTAAAGTGAAGCTTGGCTTTTTTTGAACTTTTGGGGTAAAGTAACACAGTTCTGGCACTACAGGGCAGAGCTGCTGATGGATTTTATCCTGGGTGTGCTCTTCTTCAGCAACAAATGAGGGCTTTCTCTTTAGAGAATGCTGAAAACATGGGCTAAAAGATACCAGAGAGAACCTTGATTTGACTTTCATAGTTACTGGGGATAATTCAAGTTAGGTATTAGAAAAAGCTTTTGGGCAGAAAGGAGCTGCAGATCCATGTGAAATGAGCAGGTGGTGCACTGCTGCTATCACTTAGGACATCGAAGTGACTGTTGTTTTGTTGGGGTTTTTCCTGTTCCTCACCAGTATTCCGGATCTGTTGGAATTATTTTCAGGTACAATGGGATTCTTAATCTTGAAGACTGAAGAAACAGAACTGATTCTTTTTTTTGCCACCTTAGAATATCAGGAAGTGACATCTACATAGCCTTAGCCTCTGCTGAAGTTAAGATCTCTCTGATCCTGTGTTAATTTTCTGGGTAGAACCCGGTGGGGCAAGTTTAATAGTTGTTTTATCTTTAATAAGAAAATAACTGGACTGTGTGGGGCACACCTCCCATGTCTTGTCATATTTGCACAGTTAGGTGCAGTGAGTTGTTACAGAAGGCAATGAATTCTACACTCAATAGTGCTTGTTTCTGTTTCTGTTGGTGACAGGAAATTTTTGAAACACCAGCTGAGAGGCAAGAACTGTGAACTCCTGCTGGTGGTGCCAGAGGAGGTGGAAGCACATCAGACCTGGAGAGCTGATGTGTGAACTGGGACTGACTCTGTCTTCCCACTACAGCTCTTCCCTTTGCTGAACTCCTGACATCCTCAAACCCTGGATCATGGGTGCCCTAACTCCTCTCATCTGGAATTTCCTTTGTTAAGATCTTCTCTTCCTTCCTTGGTGCAACAGGGCAATGGCACTGGACACTGGGGGTGCTGGGTGGGGGAGAATTGAGGGCAGAGTGGAGGAAACTGGAAGTCAAATCTCTTCAATCACAAAGGTGGGTGAGCTGCTATAGCGGGCACTGCGCTCGCTCCTGAAAACCGGGCTTCAGGGCTCTGGGAGCCTTTGGACACCCTTTCCCCGCACATTTTGCGGCCACATGTGGTGGGACTTGCTGGGGAGGAGCAGGGACTGAGCACACTGGCACCTCTTCACAAGCCTCTCCCTCCAAAACAAGTTGTCATGAAGACCGTTGCAATCCCTACAGGTCCGTCAGGACACGCTCAAACACTAGGAATGGTACGGTGCTCGGCACCACCCTCCGCTTCCGAGCGGTTGTTTGTGCCAGGAATTAGGAAACAATAATAAGAACAGCATCATCTTTCAATAAACTCTTTGGGGAGCTTGAGGATCCTTCCCCACTGTCTCCAGGGATTGGCATTTGTGGCGAGAAGCTGTTCCAGAGCATGTGGCTGCTGGCAAAGGTGACATGGAAACAGCAAGTGCAGGATCACTGAGGAGCATCATGTGTCTTGACTGCAGAGAGGCCATAGTCTGCTTGGGGTTTCTTTGTGCTGTAGTGAGTGGTTTGGGGTTTGTTTTTGCTCTTTAACATCTGGTTTGATTTTCTGCATGGTCACCCAGTAGTTTAGGGGCTGCTCGGAGAGAGGAAGAAAACTGTGAAAGGGTTTTGAGAGGAACTGATTCCCTTTTATTTTCCTCTTTCCAGAGTCTAACCCACAGTCATGGAGATGTTCTGAGAACGTCCTAAGAAGAGGTAAAGTTAAAGCTCAGCCGAGGAGGGTACCCTTCACAGCAGTCAGGTTGTGCCCCTATTATAGTTACTAGCCAATAATGTGGGGGATGCAGAGGGCCCACCAGAACCTGCAGGCAGTTGAGAGACCCTGACCCAGTGTTGAACCAGCCTCTCCTTCAGTGTTGGCTAACAAGCATTCCATTAACAGACAGACAGCTTTTTCCTTCCCTCCTTTCCACGGGGAAGAGTGACCGGGCATGGAGACAGCAAGAGGAATCCCCACAGGCTGTTTCCCAGCATTATGGGTGAGCTGCAGCCTAATCATGCCTTCCACAGCAGGAGGAGGAAACATCAAATTTGGAACAGACTATTGCATTCAGTGCTTCCTGGTTCAGCTGTTGTTCGTTTCCCTCGACACGTGGGATAACAGCAAATGCTGGGACACAACACAGCTCCAAGGAAGCCATTCCATCCTGCAGGAAAGTCCTTTCTCCTTTGGAGCTTGCAGGAGGGGTTGTAACTACCTTGTCTAAGTTCTTTTTCTCTCAAGAGCTCTGCAAACGCATGAGCAGGTGCTCAAAGCTGAGAGACCACCAAAACCATCACCTTCCTAATGGAGAACAGAGGCCACATAGTGAGGGGATGCCACTGTTCGGGACATCTGGAAGCAGGGTTTTGCAGTCACAGCCTCCCACAGCTGAGAGCAAAACGGCTCTCGCATTTTAAAGACCTGCTATTTCTATGAGGAGTCCTATTTCGTAACACATTCCAATGACCAATACCAGCTGGCAGAGGTTTTTAAACACTTTCCTACTGGCAGGATGTGCAGCCTGCGGCATTCTGCTCGTGACTTGAAGCCATTTCTTCAAGAGGGGAGGAAACATAAACTACATTAATCTAGACAGCAATGTTTTCTATGCTGAATAGTCGCACTTTGGAGAAACCCCATTTGCATGGAAGCTGCGAGCCAATGGGCTCAGTGCACAATATGCAAAGATTTCAACTATTTCGGGGCAAATTTCCTTTCCTTGTTTAGTCCCCTCCTTTCCCATGAAGGGGAATCAGTTAGATCCAGCTGCTCAGGTAAAGGGAAAGTGGGATCACACCCCACAGGAGGGGAGGGAGCTGTGCAGGCCTGAGGGGATGGGCGAGGCAGCCCAGTGCCCACCTGACACTGGGGAAGCCCTGGGTTATTTTCTTGCTTGTTTGGTTTCATTAGAGCCTCTTGTCTTGGGTTTGTTTACAAAGATGTATTTTGTTTAACCAAATATTAAAAATGGGGGAAAAAAATCCATATAAATGTCCTATCACTTCTGTATGGTCAATGGAATTGTTCTGTAAAGGATGTAAAGGCAAAATAAATTTTTTTTGTTCTTTGGTTATAAAACTGTTACCTTTCTACACGAACCTTTCTGTGAGTGGAATTATAGCATGGTTTAGGTTGGAAAGGACCTTAAAATCATCCAGTTCCAGCCCCTTGCTATGAGCAGGGACACCTCACACTAGACCATGTCACCCAAGGCTCTGTTCAACCTGGCCTTGAACACTGCCAGGGATGGAGCATTTACCACCATGCTCACGGTAAAGAACTTCCTCCTTATATCTAACCTGAACTTCCCCCGTTTCAGTTTAAACCCATTACCCCTCCTCCTATTGCTTCCCTCTGAGAACTCCCTTAAATGACACAAAGCTTGTTGCTCCGTCACCTTCAGATGTCAATGCAGCATCCATCCCACCCCGCGGCTCCAGAAGAACTGAACCTCCCTAAAGGACATTTATTAAAACCACACTGCTCAGGTTGGGTTTATTTAATATTCAATACAAAAAAATACACAGCTGATTGCTGAAGTTGCATTTGATGAGGCAGAGGATCAGCATGATCGTCTTGAACCTGCTGCTCCCTCGGTTCTCACATACATACACACATGAAGCCGCTGTGACGGTATTTCTGCAGATGCATCTTCCTGGACAGGGTTTTCCATGGTGTGCAGCCATGCGCACCCCACCTGCCTTTGCTTTGCCTGCTGGGGAAGTTGTTTCTCTTCCTTCTCCTCTCACCAGCGCCCTTCAATTCCACGTCAGCCAGCAAAGGATTCAGGACTCATTTTGCTTGACTTCTGAAGCGCAACCTGAGCCCTGGGGTGGTTTTATGGGAGTACAAGGGGCCTGGAAGAGGAACTGTATTCCCCCAGTTCAAGTCTGTGACTGGTTATGGTGCATTGATTGAATAAAAGGAAAAACTCACGACTTCTATACAGGGGGAGGATGCAGCCAGGAGCTGTCAGCAGGTCCAGAGGGGGACGGGCTTCCCCCCCTCTTTATGAACAGGTCAATGTCCCAAAGGAGAACCAAAACCAAAAACAAACAGGAAAAACAAATGCCCCGACCCAACAACTCAACAGTTCAATAGATCATAACCTCAAGGTCTTCCCACATGATACAAATCCAACGCAGCTTCCACAAATTAGATCTTCCCAGACAATGGTGGCAGGGCCCCCGGCATCCCCCCCGAGAGCCCCGTGTTGGGTCCCAGGAGGATCTGGAAGGAAAAAGGCCAGTTGAGGGGCTGCAAGGACACAGGACAGGGGCTGTGTGCTGCCCTCCCTCCCACAGCCTCCCAGTTGGGCACTGAGGCTGTGGCACCAGTTCCTCCCCTACCATGAGAGCCCAGCTTAGCTCAGCCGCACCGAATGCGAGTGGGGTGGATTTGGACGTTGCTGTCTTCAGCCCATGGGCAGCCCTCACTGCCTATTTTGGCCTGGTGAAAGCTAGGTTGTGTTTGCTAGAATTTGCCATCAACTTGTTACTGGGAATCGGCCAGATCATCCCATTGGGAGCATTCAACCAGGGCACACGGTGGGATGAACACCGTATCACAAACCGCTCCCTAAGCTCCTTCAAGAGGAGGCACCCGGGAGGAGGTGCAATGCCCTGAGCCAAGCCTGCAGGGCCAGGGGAGCAGGCTGGGGTGCTCCCACCTCACCTGTCGCTGCTGCAGCTGCTGCTGCTGCTCCATCTGCAGTTTCTCCGTTTCAAACACGACAGGAAGAACCAGAATCATGAAGGAGGTGGTCCCAATCCATAGAGCTGCCCTGGAGAATCTGTGGGCGAGAAAGCACCCTAGGCATAAGAACCGGTTCTTTCCCTGCTTCCCACAGGACCTTGTGCTCCCTCCCCCCC
>NDXB01000021.1:56030-79248 GCA_002631895.1 Agapornis roseicollis
CCCCCCAGTTCTGCCCCGAGGTGCCCCCTTTCCCCCCGCCCGGCTTTGCCCAACGCCGCCGAGAAACACCGTCCGCACCGCAGGGCCCGCTCTCTCACCTGTACATCTTCTGCGCTACCGACAGCGACAGATCGAACGTGGCTCCTGCCGCCGAGCGGACGCACTCGGGGAACATCTCCGTGAGCCCCCACAGCCGCTCCGCCAGCGTCTCGTCCAGCTGCGGGCGGCAACGACCGCGTCAGGCCCGACCCGGCCCTGTGCGACCGACGGGGTCACGGCTGCCCCGGCCCGCCCCGCCGCGCCGCCCGCTGCCCCGCTACCTCCTCGTCGTCCTCCTCCTCCTCCAGCTCGTCCTCCAGCTCCTCGGCCCTGCTCGAGCCGCCCTTGGGCAGCAGCTCCTCCGGAGACAGGGACGCCGCGGCCGCCATCACCACCCAGCACGGCACGGACGGAGGGGGCGGCGAGACAGCGGAAGCGGAAAGGAGGCCCTCCCGCCGCGCGGCCGTCGGGGGAGGCAGCGGCACCTAGCGGCCGGGAGGAGCCCACCCCGGTTCCCCCCGTGCCCGGTTCTCCCCATCTCGCAGCTCATAGCACACACCCGCAGTTTGGGTTTAAACGTGTTTATGTAAACGACGCAAAAGGCTCCCAGAGGGGACAGGTTCTGGGGAGGTCAGGGGGTGCCCCGTGTATTTTAAGGTGCCCGGAGATGGTTCTTCTTGAGGAAACGTAGTGAGGTAAAGTGCTTCGAGAAAATCCATGTTAGCCGACAGCATCGTGGTGTGACTTGTGAGAGTGCCCCTACGGCACCAGAGGCACCTCGTTACTTGCAGTCCCATGGAATGAAGCACCTACATGCAGTACCAAAGTGCGGAGGAGGCACTGAGGGTGAGCACTGGCCTCTTTGCTCCCCTGTCCTATGGTCATCTCCTCTTCTTCACTTCCTCCTCCGGCTGTGGCTCTTTAGTTCCTCCATCTCCTTCTCCATCTGGAGGGACTCAACTGTGGTCTCAGTAAGCTGCAATGACAAGGGTGAGCTTCTCCTCTGCCCCCCACCCTGTGCTACAGCCAGAAGCTTTACCCCATTCCATGGCACCACCTTCCCCTGAGACATCACCAAGACTTAAGAGCCACGAGGCAGCACCTGAGCGAGGGAGTTTGCTCCCATTTGGGCAAGAGGGAAGCAAAAGGAAATGTCACACTTCACTGCCACTTCCGGGGAAACCTGGAGAGCAGCTTGGGCTTCTGCTCAGCACCCCAGCCACAGGAGCTGCTTGCCAGTTTTAAAACACAGGAAGAGAGCAAGAGAGGAATGGGATGAGGAGGTATATGCTCAGAGTGATGTAAAGGGTAAATCGCTTAGTGGTCTAAGCACAGGCATTCCATTTCACTGAAAGCGCCTCCAGATACTGAGCATCATCGCTGGGTAAGGCTGAATTTCGGTTTATTTAGGGCTTTGCTCATTCTTTCACCCCATGGTTTGCACACAGAAATGATGTCACGCCACTTGTCACAGCAGCTGCAAGCTTTAACCTTAACCACCGGAGAAGGTGGCTATTGCTTTGTTTCACTGCTAGGGCACAGGAAAGAGTAACAAGAAAGATGCCGTAACATCGTGAAGGAAGGGACAACAGAGCCATGGCACTTGTAGGAGCTCCTCTCATATCAGCCATGGTGTTCACCAAAGCCAAACTCTACTGCAGAGGAACCCCCATCTCCTCACAGCAGAGGCCAGACTTTGTTCCTGCCCTCACTTCACTATCACAGCTGTCTTGTTTAGCAGGGAAAAGCCAAAAGAGCAGGGCGTAGACCCCAGCACCCTTTGCTTGGGCACCTCTGCTGCAGCAACAGCTGGGCACAGACTCACCATGTCCAGCAGAATCTCTACTTTCAGCCGAAGAAGGTTGTTTTCTTCCTCCAGCTGCTGGTTTCGCTTGCGCAAGCGTTGCATTTCTCTGCGATCCCCCGTGAAGCTTCCTGATTCTGGAATGAAGGAAGGAGGTTAAAATGCAGATTAAAATCACAGAATCCCAGACTGGTTTGGGGTGGAAGGGGCCTTAAAGCTCACCCAGTTCCAAACCCTGCCATGGTCAGGGACACCTTCTACTAGAGCAGCTTGCTCCAAGCCCCGTCCAACCTGGCCTTGAACACTGCCAGGGATGGGGCAGCCACAGCTTCTCTGGGCACCCTGTGCCAGGGCCTCAGCACCCTCACAGGGAAGAATTTCTTCCTTTTATCTATTCTAAATTTACCGTCTTTCAGTTCAAATCCATTCCCCCTTGTCCTGTCACTACAGGCCCTTGTAAAAAGCCTCTCTCCAGATTTCTTGTAGGCCCCTTTTAGGTATTGGAAGGCTGTTATAAGGTCTCCCCGGAGCCTTCTCTTCTCCAGGCTGAACGAGCCCAGCTCTCTTAGCCTGTCCTCACAGGAGACATGCTCCAGCCCTCTGAGCATCAACATGCGGGTTGTCAGCCAGCCACGGCAACTCCAGGTCAGACCCAGCAGAGAGCACTCTACCTGCCACCCACTGGCCATTCTCAAACTTGAGGCTCTGGCCGGCGAGGTTCATGGTGGGCATGCCATACTCCAGCCCCAGCTCGATCTCACGGGTCGATCTGTCCAGCTGCAGGGAGAAGATCACACTCAGCATTTGACAGAACCCCGAAGCCACCCCCTGCTCCGCTCCCCCATTTCTCAGTGGCCGGCATTCCAACAGAACCTGATGGCGCTGAAGCATGAAATCCTACTTTGCTCACGTTCTGCCGCAGCACAGGACCAAGCCAGTCCTCTCGCTGCACATCTGCACGTTCTCCCTCTCAAACACACACACACCTCCCTGCACTTAGAGACCATTGGTGAGAAGTTTTAGGTGAAACAGTTCTGTACTGGGATGATGATGATGATCCTTCCCTGCTCTATTCATAGCACCACAGAACGGGTTGGGTCAGAAGGGACTTTAAAACTCATCCAGTTGCAACCCCCTGCCATGACAGGGACGCTGTTCCATTTCTATCTTTGCATACTGTCACCAGTGACCAGAAGCAGTGCCAGGAAAGAGGCACGGACAGGAGCTCGTGTGTGGGTTATGGCGGCAGGGGGGGCACTCACCAGATTCAGGTTGGAGAGAGAGGCACATTTCCTTGGGGGGGTCTTCTTTGGGCTGAAGGTGTTCCCGAAGAGAGGCATCCCAGCGCGGCTCCCCAAGCAGGACGGACGTCAACAGCGCTCTGAGGACGGAGGCTCCGAGCGTCGACGTGACGAGACGGCAGTGTTGGGGTTTCCTCCGGCGGCCCCGTTCCCAGCACTTCCAACAACGCTGCCTGGTGCCCACCTACAATCAGACCCCGCACCCGTGGTCCTCACGCTGTGCACCAACCCTCCGAGGGGGTTAAATGGAAGCGGGGAGGACGGGACCGCAGAGCGTTGGGGATGGTCCCGCTCTTTTTCCCCTCCCCGGCATCTCACTGTTGAAAACAGCGGGGTGGGCGAGCGCAGACGAGGAACACCCCCCCGCCCCGCAGTGGTAGGGTCAGCCCCGCGCTGCAGGGGCGGCCGGTCCGGGCTGTTCCATCCACCCTCGCCAGGGGAGGGGGGGGAGAGGAAGAGGGAAAGCACCTCTTCGCCGCGCGCTCCCGGCGCCCCGCGCCCGTGCCGCCGCGCTCGGGCGCCGTTGCTGCCGCGTGCCTCGGGAGCGGTTTGCGGCCGTTGCGTTGCCATGGCGACGGCGGGGCGCTCCGCCGCTCCTCCCCACGGTGCGGGGCCCGCAGGAGGGGGAAAATGGCGGCCGCGGGGGGTTCGCGGCTCCGGGCCCCGAGACCCGTCTCGGACCCGCCGGGTTGCTGCTGTGGAGATGGGGCCCTCAGTGCCGTGGGTTGATGGTGGACGTGGCAGCGCTGGGGTAACGGTTGGACTTGATGATCTTAAAGGTCTTTTCCAGCCTGGTTGATTCTGTGATTCTGTACGACCAACATTTCTTATATTGCAGAGGCAAAATACCTCTTCTTTTCTAAATGTTAAAGTCATTCCCTGTTAGAATTGAGCGAACTCAAATGACTGGCTTCATTGTTAGAAAAGCTGCTGTTAAGAAGCTTAATTTTAATGACATGTTAATGTGGTGACTTTAGGTAAAGGGGAGCAATAAAGAAAAGCAGGGGGGAAAAGGATGGGGGGAGAGCGAGAAGTACCAAGAAAGAAAGAGGGAAAAAAGGGGAATCGCCACCTTTTTCATTTGCCTTCTACATGTATTAATACTCCACAAGAAAAGTCACTTAACAGTTGTTCATTCGCAGAAGGGTGCTTAACTGGCACCCTTCCTGAAGTGAGCCAGGGAACTGCTCACTTGGAATGAGAATTGGAAAGATACCAAGAGCCAACCTGGTGACTATTGACAAGAGAGCAATCTGGTGCTGCAGTATCTTCTGATAGTTCAGTTAAGCAATATCTTATTGCCATAGGACGCATGCTAAGGGAACAGTGGCCTTTGGACACCTAATTGCTGGAAATTAGGTTCTTTTTCCTAAGGGATTACAGGTCAGATGGGGAGAACCAACACCCTTAAAAGCAGCACAAAATCTTGCAGTTCTGGTAAAGGGCTTCATGAAGGAGTTGTGCCTTCTGTCAGTATTTAACACCCTTGTGCGTGTGTGCGCATCTATTGGGCCCGTGCAAACCTCATGGGGTTCAACTGGCCCAAGTACAAATCCCAAGCACAAATACAGGCTGGGCAGAAAATGGATTAAGAGCAGCTCTGAGGAGAAGGACTTGTGGGTGCTGGTTGACAAGAAGCTCAGTGTGACCTGGCAGTGTGTGTTTGCAGCCCAGAAAGCCAGCCATATGCTGGGCTGCATCAAAAGGAGCTTGGCCAGCAGGTTGAGGGAGGTGAAATTCCCCTCTGCTCCCATGAGACTCCACCTGGAGAACTGTGTCCAGCTCTGGGGCCACCAACACAAGAGGGACATGGACTCACTTGACTGAGTCCAGAGAAGGCCAACAGGGTGCTCAGAGGGGTGGAGCACCTATGTCTCCTGTGGAGACTGGCAGGGAGAGTTGGGCTAGTTCAACCTGGAGAAGGCTCTGGGGAGACCTCATAGTGGCCTTCCAGAGCCTAAAGGGGCCTACAGGAAATTTGGAGAGGGACGTTTTACAAGTGCCTGTAGTGACAGGACAAGGGGAATGGCTTTAAACTGAAAGAGGGGAGATTTAAAATAGATACAAGGAAGAAATTCTTCCCTGTGAGGGTGCTGAGGCCCTGGCACAGGGTGCCCAGAGAAGCTGTGGCTGCCCCATCCCTGGCAGTGTTCAAGGCCAGGTTGGACACAGGGGCTTGGAGCAACCTGCTCCAGTGGAAGGTTGGCACAGGGTGAGCTTTAAGGTCCCTTCCACCCCAAACCAGTCTGGGATTCTGTGATTCTTTGCAAAGGCAAAAGGCTGGAAGTGAAGTGAGGGCAAGAACCTTGGAAGAAAAGCTGGGAGAAGGCAGAAGTACAGTTTTGAACTGAAAAAGCCTGTAGCTAAGTCAAAGACCATGCTGCCCAGTCAGGATAGCGAGGGACTGAACTCTTAACTCCCACTTTTTTATTGTTGAATGCACCGGCAAATTCTGAGTTTCCAAACAAGTACTCGGACCTGCAGAGTTCCAGGTGAGAAAAGCATCTCCCTGGGATGCTCAAAGACAAAGTCATATCCTATTTTATGAACCTGGAGTTTGTTGTTGAGTGGGGAAAAACTAGATATTAAGAAAACACTGGTCAGGATGTGTTCCACCAGTAACACAGGGGTAGTAATGTTCACCTTTCTAGAAGAAACCTGTTTTGGCATAGTTGTGTGCTTGAGTTCTCCTTGCTCAAAGTGGGATGAGTATTGTGGTAATGCATTGTAATTATTGTAAAACGTAACTGTCTGCTTTCCCCAGGCTCTCACGGTGATTCTCTGACAGCCTCTTTCTCCAAGGTAGAGGCTCAGAAAAAGCCAGGCAGCCTGTCCCCACGACCCTGGTATGTGAGATGAACGCTCACTTCTGTCTGCCTGGTTGCTTGTGCATAGATGCGTGTGAATAGTTTCAGAGTTGGTAGGGCTTGTGAATGAGAGTTCAGAAAGCTTCCTGCAAGGTTGTGAGAGCAAGAGGAAGAGGGTTTGGTGCCTGATTTGCCTCAGGAATTTTGCTTCTTTTGCATAGTTTTACTAAATTTCATTTCTTGCCAGACTTCATTTCCTCAAAAAAAGCTGTGGAATTTCCGTGCTGCACCAACCTCTCAGGCTATTCTAGCAGCAGCTCCTCGTCTTTATTTCTCCACTTAAATCAGGTAGATACTGAGACAAAAGCATCATCGTTTCTAGCTTTGCCTCTCAATATATTGCATTGTTCCCCTGCCAGCAGGTAGTTTGGCATATGATTTTAAGTGATTGGCCTGGTTTTCACTGTGCCTGTCACTTGGTGGGGAGGTGAACACCTAGCACACTCTCTCTGTCCCAGTGCAATAAACTAGAAACATCCCTTAAGATCTGCAAAACAGTGAAGAACCTTCCTATTGCAGTCATCTTGTAAGGAGGTCATGTAGCTTTTTATAACAAAGTCTTTGGGAGGGCTGGTGGAAGGCTGAGAGCGTGACAGGATGAAGATAGGGCTGTAGCACATGACAATGTGGAAGTTTTGGAATAGACCCAGGCTGGTTTTGGTAGCCTAATTTGGAGCTGTTTCTTCAGCTGTTTTGATTTGCAAGCAATACAGAATCTATAGCTTAGGCTGTGTCAGAGCTGCTTTTAACTCAGTAGTGTTTCTCTTGCCTTGGGGTTGTGTTGTGGGGTTTTTTTTCATACACAGTGCAGGATTATTATTTTTCTCTGTTATATCAATAATTATAGGGAAACCCCACTGACTATTGAATTCAATAGCCGTACTCTAGGCTTACTCCGATGTCAAAGAGAATGTTTATTGTAATTATTGCCACTTGAGAGTTGCTACATTGACTGGTGGGCTAAGGAGGCCTGAGTTAAAAACCTGTAAAATCAACATTTTTTGGTATATTGAAATTAATTCCACACCCAATTAATTTCTTCAGGGGTGAGAAAATTCCTGTTGCCTCAGTGCTCTGCAGTTAATGGTGTTCCTTCTTTCAGTACGCGACACAGTCAATACCTCGCCTACATTTTATTGACCAAGCAGACACTTTTTTTCTCACGGTGTGTCTTTTCTTCATTACCGCCAACTGAAGAGATGAAAGAACAGCAGTTCCACCGCTGTGCAAAGAGTTCCGCTCTCCTCCTGCTTGACTGTCGCGGATTCCACCGCCAGGAGGCCCTCATTAAAGTGCTTGTAGCGAGGCGAAGAAAACACAAGGACGAAGAAATGAGATGGAGACCCCCATTCCCATAGAAGTCATCTGAAACTAATACTTATCCTATACATAGGGATTTATTCTTTGAAGCACTGTGCAGGCATTAATTCCTGCAGGAATCCTAATATCCAAACCATCGGTTGCACTGTAACTTTTTAGGATAAGGGGGTGTCACAGGTGGTATTCCTGCGTTGTATCACCAAGTTATACCCAGGAAAGTTCATACCTTTGTCTTCTGGGTAGTAAAGCTTTTAATAATGTAATGAAAATAATAAAATAGGCTAAAGCACGGTTTGGATTTCTAGTTGCTCACGACTGCCCTCTACCCATCGAATATGCCCTCTTCTAATTCATCTCTCTATTCTCTCTGCTAGCTATTTCCTTATTCCCAAGTTTTTAATTCCCTTTCACTTTTCACTGCAGGTTTTTATTGTCTCCTTAAAGTTCTGAATATCTGTACTGACAGTCTGATTGCTGTCTCTTGCTAACATCACCTGCTTTAAAGAAAGGGGGAAAGAGAAATGATTCCAGCCTTTTATTGCCAAGTCGTCCACTTATTTCCTCAGTTACTGTCTCTTCGAAGCTGCAGTCATTGCTTTGTCTAAAATGTATTCAAAAGAGCAGTGTGTCTATGATCTCTCAACTAAAAAGTATGAAGGTGTCATTTTTCTCTCCTTAAACCCTAGTTTTTTCACTACTAAGTCAAGCCTCCTGTGTACACTTCTGGTTTCCCAAGATCACATTTCAGTACTGATGAGTCCGAGACACAGCTTTGCAATGTAATTTCAGAATGGATGATAAGTGAGAGTAATATTGTGCCTGTCAGGAAATGTGGCTCATGCAAACTGTCAGCTGCAAATTGAGTTATCCTTTGTCTTTCAAGCTCCATTTCTTCCCTTCTTCCCTAAAGTCACATATATACATTCTACACATTTACGTTTGTTTACTTGGGCCTTTCTTATGTGTACTAATGTGCAAAACATGTATTCTCTGCTCTAAGAGGCAGAAAAGGTGTATATGAATCCATGATGTTGCATCCAAAGTTCCCAGGCCTCTGAAGAGGTTTTCCAGTCACTGTTCACCTTAGAGTTTATATGCAGGTAATTCAGCTGCTCACATTCTCTGGATAGCATCCATCACTTCCTGACAGAGCTTGCCATGAATCTGTCCTTGGTGGCCAGAAGACCAAGGGTTCAGAGGACACTCAACAGTAAAAGTTTGTGTTAAACTCTATTGCATCCTAAGGTTCCTATTGTCTAGGATCTACTTGGCTGGGGAGTAGCTCTGTGGAAAGGGAGCTGCGGGTCCTGGTGGACAGCAAGCTCAATAGGAGTAAACAGTGTGCAGCTATGACAAAGAAAGCCAGCAGGATGCTGGGCTACATCAACAAGGGCACCGCCATTATCCCACTCTACTCCTTGCTTGTGAGGCCACACCTGGCATATTGTGTTCAGTTTTGGTCTCTGCTGTGCAAAAAAGATGTGCTCAGGCTGAAGAGGGTCCAGAGAGGGGCCATAAAGATAATCAAAGGACTAGGAAGCAGTATGAGAAAAGGCTGAGAGAGCTGGGGTTGTTCACGCTTGAGAAAAGAAGGCTCAGGGGAGACCTTATCACCATGTTCCAGTATTTAAAGGGTGGCTACAAAGAAGGTGGAGACTCCCTTTTTACAAGGAGTCACATGGAAAAGATGTGGGGTAATGGATAGAGGTTACTCCTGGGGAGATTCCAGCTAGATGCAAGAGGAAAATTTTTCACAGTAAGAATAATCACCCTTTGGAATAATCTTTCCAGGGAAGTGGTGTATTCCCCAACACAGAACACTTCCAAGGTTCAGCTGGAGAGGGTCATGGGCCACCTAGTCTTGGTCATGCTTGCCTAGAAAGGTTGGACCAGATGATCCCTGAGGTCTGTTCCAATCTGGTATTCTATGATGCCTGTGTACTTGTTGCTTGCTTTCATGTCTGTCTTCTCTCTGTCTCTTACTTTCACATTCATCTGTTTCTGTGGATCACCTAAGATGTCCTTTTCCGGAAATGATGAAATATTAAACCCCCAGTCTGTATATTCCTGATTAGCAGATGGAGGGAAAGGGAATACCAGGGACAAAATCTCTCAGTATGGGTCAGTTTCTTATACTCTATTGTAACCCTCCACAGCTGGCAGCTGCTGTAGACAAGATGTTAGGCCTTTGGCCCAAGCTGCTGTATTGTTTATAGGGAACAGCAAGCAGGGTCTGCATTCTAAATCCCCTTCTAAGGTTATTATATCTCATGCTTTAGATAAACATAAGCTGCACTTTGTTCATACAAACAAGTGAACAACATCATGAGATACTGTGAAGCTCAGTGTGTATAGCACACTATAAAGATGGGAGAAAAGTGCCAAGTGTTCTTTTCTCTTCCTTTTCTTTCCCTGTCCCTTCTTTCTCTCCACTTAGGCATGCTACCAACACAAAGAAGCTACCCTAACTGGGACTATTGTCAGTTGGAACCAGAAAAATTCAAGATGAACAATCTGCTGACCCCAAAGGGCGAGGACAGTTGTAAGAACAATGATGTAAGCAGTTCTTCCTACTCCTTGCTCATCTAAATAGGAGTTTCTTATCCAAACCAGGTGGTAATTTTTCTCCCCCAGACGCCTTGAGCTATAGCTCTCTTACTCTGTACTGATTCTTTGTGCTCAAAAGGTATGCCTGTGGGTGGCTTTTATCAAAGGCCAAAACTGGAAGCAACATGGGCTTTAGATGATGTGGTGTCTGCAGTTGCCTGAGAATGGGCTGTATGGCCCAGAAAGTCCTCTCCAATCTTGGTTGTCTGCTGCAAGCTCATACATAGATGAGGTAGCTTGTCAGGCTTCTGTGGAATGCAGGTGACTGCTCACCATGTGCTGAACTAGCCTGCGGTAAAAGTTACTCAGGGACACCAGGATATTTATAGCCCATTCCTATGAGACCTGCAAAGGCCAGGTGTAGTACTTAGTACTTACAGCACTTTTGGTTTTTTGAATTCCTTTTTGGTTTGGGTTCCTGACTTAATCCTGTGTATTTCCCTGGGGTAGCAAAGAAGGCAAAAATGAGACATACTAGAGCCAGGTGGAAGGTGGTCTTGATAGCACAACAGTTGTCATATATAAATAGCTGGATAGTGCCAGTGTGTTCAGCAGCAGTAAAGCCGTATCTTCATTGATTCACAAGGGAAAGAAAGCCCTGAAAATAAAAAATTCGGGGTTTCATTGAAAGCCCAAGTAAAATGAGCCTTATGGAAGGTGCTCTTTCTGCATAAACTTGGTTCTGAGTCTTGGATTCTAAACTTGGAAGCTCTGTTTTTCATTCTGCCTCCCTTCCCCAGATTCCTTTGAGATGACAAGCAGTCCAAAGAAGACTGGTAAGCACTCTGTACAAGAATGCAGGATAAAACTATGTTCACTAGCATGTGTGGCCAGCCAGTGGATGTGTCACAGAGCCTAAGGCTTTCATGAAAAGTATCCGTTGCTGACCTCTCCATCATGTTCCTGGTACCGACATGTTTGTCAGTTTGCATTTGGTTCTTGTGATCAGTTTTCAGATGACATGAATAGGAGATGTTCCTTAACCATTCAGAAAGTCCTCAGCAGCCCTCCTATTTTCTAAGTTTGGTCTTACATGAGCACCTTTTGCACTTTCCTTGCTGTTTAGGGATGCTTGCTCATTGCAGGTCATCATTCCACAGGCAGCACTCACTTTCTATGTTGTACTCTCCAGACATGAAACACCAGACATTTCATATAGAAAAGAAGCAGCAAAGAATGCATCACAGGGAGAACGATACTTAACTTTGACTTATGCACCAAGTGCTTAAATATTGGGAAGAACCTAGTATTTTTAATGTTACCGGGAAAGAAGTCGTGTTGTCTTTAGAAACTGGTTCCCAGCACACACATCTGTGTAATCCTATTCGTTTTGGAAGTAAAAGCAGATGAAAATCTGAGTCTCTGAAGATTTAAATCTTGCCAGTCTGAAAGAAAGCTAAATTGTTTTCACAGGTCAGCAGACAGGCTGTTCTCACAATTCACTCATTCATTTACTGCTGAAGTAATGTGCTGCTTCAGTTCCAAGATTAAACAACTGGTAGTGATAACTTGTTGTCAGAGATCATGTCAGTGTGCTGAGCCTTGTGTAGAACACGGGAAAGCTTGTAATCGAAATGGAGAAGGGTGAACGGTGTCCAACAGGCTGCAAATAATGATAATCAAGCCAGTAAAAAATGGGGATTGTGGTTTCCAAAACAAATGTCCTAATTTTGTATTCAGTCACTGAGACAAATACTGACACTTTCCAAAATGCTCCAGAATAAGCATTCATTTTGCAGTAGATGGGAACAGCAGGTGCCTGGCACTTAAGCATTTGCTGTTTAATTATGAGTCTGTGCTTTAATTCCTGTTTGAAATCCTGGGGCATGAATGGCCTGGATGATGGATGTAGGCAAGAGCATTACTACTGTACTTGGATGCAAAGTAGCAAATTACTTTGAAATTTCTAATAGAAATTGTTTTTTCCCTATATGTTTCTCATTAGTAGTTTAGGAGAAAGGAAAAGATGGTTATTTGTCACGCAAAGAAGGGAAAAGTTCTTAGCACAGACAGCAAAGAAAGTAAGATAGAAAAAAAAAAAGATATTTGGGCAAAGTAGCATGGAAAAAAGTATAAATGTTGGAAGGAATGGTAATAGTAAATGTACACAGAGGCTGCATTGAATTGGAGATTGGCAACACTGAGCCTGACGGAGAAACGAGTGAGAACATTCAAAGTCAGCGCTGGCAGAGTCACTCATAGCATCCTTCCAGTATCTGAAGGGGACCTATAAGGATGCTGGGGAGGGACTCTTCCATGGGGACTGTAGTGACAGGACAAGGGGTAACAGGTTCAAACTTAAACAGGGGAGGTTTAGAATGGATATAAAGAAGAAATGCTTTACTGTGAGGGTGGTGAGGCACTGCAATGGGTTGCCCAGGGAGGTTGTGAGTGCTCCATCCGCGGTGGTGTTCAAGGCCAGGTTGGACAGAGCCTTGGGTGACATGGTTTAGTGTGAGGTGTCCTTGCCCATGGCAGAAGGGTTGGAACTGGATGATCTTAAGGTATTTTCCAACACTAATTATTCTGTGATTTTATGATTTTGTGATTTCTCTGCAAATGCTTTGGGGTAAATTGAACCATGTTGCTCTTAAATTGAAGATTGATGTGTGTATTGTTACGCACTTCATGATTTTTCTTGTATCACACGTTGAAGAGGGGAAAAGAAATTGGTGATAAGGTCTGCCCATTCCACTAAAATTTAGAGCCTGGAAGATAACCTAGCAGGAGAGCAAGTTGTTCCCCTTAAATCTGAAATTAGGTATATCAAGCATTTTATTTCATATTTACTCACACTGCAGAGGACTTCTCTCAGCATAACACACAATTTACTCAGCTTGCATCTTGCTGATTTCTGCGTATTTTTGTAATGAAAGTTTGTGCTGTAACATGTCTGTCAACAAGTGAAAGCAACAACTTCTGTTTCTCTTGACTGAGCTAAATCTAGTTTGGTGTATTTTTGTCTTTTAATATATGCTATTAGAGCAATTCTGCCAGGCTCCAGATCACTTTTATTCTTTGGAATTCCTGTCCCTGCTGGCTTGTATTGGTATGGTATTTAAATACCATCGAAGTGTTACTGCCATGCTGCCAGCCTATCAATTTCTCTCACCACAGCCAGTGTCCTGCCATTACAGTGTTAGAAAAATCCCCTTTACCAGGGCTTTGTCACTGCAGAGCAGCAAGGGGGAAATGTATTTCACTGAGTTGAAACCGCACAATGAAACACACAAGTATGTTGTGCTTTATTAGTTTTGTTACAGCAATTTATCAAGTCGATAAATCTTTAGGGAAGAAATCTTCCAGACTTGCTGCTGTTGGAAACAGCTGACTTGGCTGGGCAGTTTATGGAACAGTTCCCTCAGTTACTTTTTGCTAGATAAGAACATTACCCTGGAGTCACAGCTATTTTGCAAGCCTATAATTTCCTTCTATGACCCCAAAATTTCTGCTGCCATTTCAGTAGGAAAGGATGGGGTTTTTTTTTCCCTTTTCCCACAACTGCAATGTGGTGCTGCTGGCACTAGTGGCTGCTGCTGTATTTTACTGGAGAAAC
This sequence comes from Agapornis roseicollis, assembly GCA_002631895.1. Classification (NCBI taxonomy): domain Eukaryota; kingdom Metazoa; phylum Chordata; class Aves; order Psittaciformes; family Psittacidae; genus Agapornis; species Agapornis roseicollis. Next base: position 69,525 of record NDXB01000021.1, read on the forward strand.
AGTTATGTCTCATTTGTGGATGAGCTAGGCTTTTGAAAAAGAAAACATGAGAATTAAGGCATTAATCCTGCCAACACTGTACATCGCTTAAAGTTTTTCTGCCTTTCATTTTTCTTGAAGAAACTGAGACATGGACAAGCTTCTAGCAAGTACTGACCTCATGAAAAAGTAAAGTCTTCCAAGTTGAAACAGGTAAAATATACAACAGTGACTTTTCCAGGTACAGAATGGGGAAGAAAAGGTAAAATATTATTTTACTAAGACTTCGCAGGCTTGTCACTCTGGAGGCCTTTGCTATGACATAATATGTGCACCCCATTGTCATGGGTTAAACCCAGACAGGAACTAACTATCACACAGCTTCTCACTCATTCTCCCTCCAGGGCAGGATGAGGGAGGAGAACTGGAAGAAGGTAAAACCTGTGGGTTGAGATAAGAGCAATTTAGTAATTGAAATAAAGTAAAATGGCATGATAATAAAAATCATACCAACAATAATTATAACAGGGAACAACAAAAACAGAGAACTCAAAGCTCAGAAACCACAAGTGACGCACAATACAGCTGCTCACCACCCGCTGACTGATACACAGGCCAATCCTGAGCAGTGAGAGGTCCCTCCTGGACAACTCTCCCAGTTTCTATGCTGAGCATGATACTCTATGGTATGGAATATCCCTTTGTCTAATTCAGGTCAGCTGTCCTGTCTGTACTCCTTCACAGTTTCTTGTGCACCTCCTCAACGGCAGAGCATGAGGGTCCTTGAAAAGTCCTTGACCAGGGTAAGCACTACTTAGCAACAACTTAAAACACTGGTGTATAATCAGCATTGTTCTCAGACTAAAGCAAAACCACAGCCATTAGGAAGAAAAATAACTCTCTCCCAGTTGAAACTAGGACACCCATACAAGAAGCAGGAGAGTATGTGTACATATATACATATATGTGTATACATTTGCCAATCCTAGGCAGCTGCAACCCATCAAAGCTGCTTATGTGTGTCTTCTCTTGTGCGTGCCTAATTTGCGCAAATACTTTCTTAGGTATTGGATTCACTGACATGTGCTGGGTGATGGGAATCCAGACTGCTAATAGTTAACATTTCAGACCTCCACACCCAAGATGGAAAGCTTGAAAATGAGAGGAAGTCTTAGCATATGCTTAAAAGTAGAAGACTAAAAATAGCACCTCATCCTAGAAAGATGGTGTGGTGTTTGGAAAAGGATGGGAGATGATTTGATAGCTTGAATGACTTTTTCTCTCTCCTGCTGACAGAACTGATCTTGTTGGCATCCACATACGCCCTGCAAGACAGGAAAGATTCTTAAGGGCAGTTGCTCGTGTAAAGGGAGCATGGAAAGGGGATTGTATTGCATGTCTTAGTGTTGCTATTTTGTCAGTTTTTCTGCACAGATTCTGCCCCTAAGCCAGTAAGGTCCCTTCCCTGTGCCCCATTAAAACTTTCTGTCTTCCCAAGAAGAATGAGTGAGAAGACTTTACTCCTTTCTCTGGAAGCAGGTCATCTAAGAGATTTGAAGCTTCTGTTGTGTTAAGCTATTGACAAGTACAGCCTCCAAACCATAGTGCTTTGGATATATTTTTAGTCTCATAATGACGACAGTTCTGAAGTCTGTAGCATTGTGTGCTTCTCAACAGGCTTCCTTCAGCGGTTGCTTTTAGGAACATTAATATAGTGTTAGAGACAACCCGTCTACTGCATACTTGTTCTAGCTCTGTCTAGAATTTCCTTCCCTGCCTTTTTTCCCCTCTCAAATATACTTGAGTTCCTCCTGAGCTAATTGGCAGATGATTTTGTTTTAGCGAGAGCTCCTTCGAGGCCACTCAGTTGTTTCTTACAAATGCCTTGGATGAAAGATCCTTGTTATTCTCATCAGTTTCTTATCTGTAGTTCGCTTTTGCTGCATTAGCGCTGTGATAGCTGAGGGTGAGGAAGAGCCGCTGGATAGTTAGGAACATCTCATGGCTGCAGTTCAATACTGAAAACTATTTTGAAATCAAAGATTTGAGCATCATGTGATTTCCTGCTTGTGTGCTACTCATTGCCCTAAGAACAGAGGTCATGTGTGAAATTTGGTCTCAGAAACTCTGACCTACTCCTGCTTGCCTGGCTGTTAAAGCAGGAAGAGCTGCCCCATAGTCCAGTTAGAAAATAACAGTGGGGACAGACAAAACAGAAAGACTGCAGTAGGAAGTACTAGGGTATATTGAACTGAGTGTGAGCTGTGCACCTGCACTGAGTCTCAGAAGCACCTACATGTCATTTATAATCACCAATTCAGCAAAAACATGAGGAGAGATTAAAAGCTTCCTTCAGATAGGGACAGAGGAAATGTTTAAGAAATAGACATGCTTCCAGGAAGGCTGGTAAAGAAACCATGATAATCCAAGGAAAGGGCAACAAGGGATAAACCAAGAATAGTCAGGCTACTGAAGCTCTGAAGTTTAAAGGTGCAAGGCTGAAAACAATACGAATTAGCTGGACCATTACTGTAAATTTCTCCCATGTGTTGCAAAATGAAGGAAACACAGTATTTTAAAGCTAACTGCAACTCCTGAGAGCTCTAAATATTATTCTGAACTAAAAATAACTGTGTGACCGTGCACTCCATGCCTATCCAAGTTTCAAGGTTTGAAAAACAAACTGCTTATGGTCTCTTCTGGCCACTAGCCTGGCAAACATATGGACTAGAAATGGTTGGGTTTTTTTCTGTGGTTTACATACAAACTCACTTGCAGAAGCAGCAGGCAAAGCCAAGAGTAGAAAACTGGCCAAAAGAAGAACATGTTTCATTTTGCAGCATGGCTGGTTTAAAAGGAAAGCTACTATCAACCAAGAGCCTGAGCTAGAAAGTCTTAACTTTTCCAAACTCATAACTGTGAAAAGGATTATTTTTTCCAAGCAGAGGCTCTTCAGAGTTTGCAGTGGGTTTGGGTTTTTTTATTATTTTAATGAAGAAATGTCTCAAATCCCAGTGCTGAACCTCTTCCAAATGTGAATTTAAAAATGTTTTTCTTGTAAAATGCCATCTTTGATGTGACCAGTGAATTCCACTGTGAGCTGGGAAAGAAGAGTTTTCTGTTAGCTTCACTTTAAATACATTCTTCTTTCTGAAGCATGCCAAAGAAAATGCTGTCCTGAGCACAAAACAGAGCAGTGTACTCAGAGTCATTATTCAGCCTACTTGACAACAGAAGCACTCAGCTTCTGGGAGCTGGAATGTATTGGAGAGGCAGAAAAGAAAATACATTCCATGAATTATGCTTTAAGCTGTAACTCTGAAAACTCTGCTCTCCTATGCTCTGTGGATAAAGCTGCTTTGCTCTGTGTCTTTTTCAGATTAATTTTCAGGTCTGGCATGTGAGTAAATTAGAGAAGCATTGGCTCTTTTGGCCATAACAGTTAAGAAAATATTTGCAGTACTTCCAGCTTGTTTGTATTAGGAGTCAGAATGTCTTTGGTGTGAAGAATACACACAGAGTCCTGTGCTCTGCAGCATGGCAAATGCATCCATAAGCAATTTTCTTGTTTAAACTCCCTTTCTGATGAGTTATTGTGGTTAAATTAAATTTTCTGCCTCAGATTCCTCCTAAAGCAATTATCCCTTTGTTGCTTCTCTCTTTTCCTGTCTCATGCACCAACGTGTAGAGCCGCTGCCCAGCAAATTCTACCTCCTATATTTGCATTCAGTCCTAGAGGAGTCTTTTTGTCTACAGAAATGTTGAGGGTCTACCAAATGGCAAAACTGATCTAACACTTTGTGGAGCCAATCTTTCTCTGTCTCTCTTCCCCATCCCACAGCTGTCTGATCCCGTCTTTTCTTTTTTACGCTTAGGATGAGCACCGGAGTGAATACAAATAAGAGGAAATGCAAAGGCACTTAGAAAAGGGAGAACATAATACCCTGCTGGCTACCTCTGAAAGCTGCAATAGGAGGCATTAGTTAGAGGGAGCATGGGAGCCTGGCAGTGCTCTGGAGTCAGCTCAGCCCTAGTAATGTAATGCCTGTCTGGCTGTATAAAGCACTTCATTCCCTTGGGTGATGGCTTCCTATTACATCTGTGATCAAAGGAATATTTAGTCAATTCTTCTGGTTTGCTTAGTGAAATGAAGATAATTCACCCATGGACTTTCACGAGGCCTATGACTGAGCTTTAATTCAAATACAAGCTTGGCAGTGCTACTGTCACGGACTTTGAAGACTGATAACAGTTTCATAGCAAATAAATTTTACTATTGCTTTCTTTATCTTACTTTTATCTGACCTTGGAGGTCAATTCACATAGATAAAGATGTATGTAACTGCAGTTACTACCCCCACTTTGCCACATGTGTGGGCAGTCTTATTTCATCAGTAGTTTGTTACTCCTGTTTATGATAAAGTTGATAAAGCTAAAGTACACTTATTTCACAACAAAAATCTATGCATGTGAAGTTAGTCAAGAGCACTTATTTTGGAACTTGCAACAGCTATTTAGAAAGCTGTCCCAGTTTAAAAAGACCTGTATCTCCCAAAGCATGTATTTCATGATTCAGAGTAATGTATTTATCCAACTGCACTTCATTTCTTGCAATAGAGATTTTTGTGCGGAGATTTATAAATTGTGGCAGGTCACAGCACCAGCCTCCTAAGTAGGAAGAATTATTTTGTTAAAAATTGAGAAGCTGCTTTAAATCAGATTTTTTTCTTCTTTTTTAATATCAGCATACGTTAGAAATGTGCTCGATGATAGGTTTTTAGAGGACTGGATTTTAGCTACAACCAGGATATGCACTTAATCCATGTCTGTCCATTTTGCTACTGGTCTGCATGTTAGCTCAGGCAATCCTTGAGTTTATTCTAATTTATCAGCTGCCAATGAAATTAAGAAGGTAAGTCAGCCACTAGTTAGTGGCACACTGCTACACTCCAAAGCTTGTTTATGACAGAGGAAGTGCAGCTTGTGTATAATTAAAACCAAGAATATATTGCTGGTATAATTTAAATCTTCAGAGTCTAATGATTATTGATCCGGATGTATCTTACAGAAAGAGAAAAGTTAATAATGCAGTTAGAGTACTTCTGTAGAATGGTAACACAAACACTTCTTGGCTTCTGCTCCTTTTCCTTGTATTTCACTCACCCTTCCACTGCTCCTGTGGGTCATAATGTTGGTGGTTTCATTCTGGGATGTGTGTGTGATATGGAGAGTTCTCAGTATTTGGAGTCCTCTGGTGAGAGAATATGATCTCCATGTTGATGGTTTCTCCTCCCTTGCTCTAGGATCCACTTTGGGTCATGTTTGTATATTTGCTATTGGTCTGCAGTGCCACGCCACATCTGATTTTATGGTACTTGGTGCCTATTACATATATTAGTTACTATGGTTTTGTTCTCTTTGTTACCCCTAAAACTGTTTTTCATTCAGCTGCAGGTCAGCATTTCTTTGTCTGATTCCCAGTGAATTGTTTATAGCCATTAGGTCTCTGGTGCCAAGACTGTGCCTTGCCTGTTATCTTCATGTGTCTGTACTCCTCTGCACATCTTGTGTCCCCACATCTCAAGGCCTCTGATATTCCACCAGCCGCATAGATCTCCACACTGTATCCTTGTGCTAGTTGTAAATCTCTCATTCTATGTAGAATAACTGTTTGTTACTGCTATTTATACAGAATAATGGCTGTACCACACAGATAAAGTGAAGTAAAACAAGTTAGCCATAAACCTGGTCAATCACGGAAACTGCTGTCACAGCTAACAAAGTAAAAGGTACAGAAGGGTTGAGAGAAGTTCCAACAATGCAAGCCTGACAAGTCTCAGTCCTGAGGCTTTGCAAATTTGGCACAAAGCTTACAGCAAATTACCATGAATGGCAACACTGTGTTGCAGGGCTATATGGTTACAGTGTTTTAGCCCCCAAAGCCATAAGCAGACAAGAGCAAACTGTACACACTACCAGATAACCCATCAGGTTTGAGCAATTTTTTAGAATTGGAATTTTTTATCTTTTGAAGTAGAAAGCATAAGAATGCAAGAACTAGTCTTGGTTATCTGACCTTTTAAAACTAGAAGTTAGCTCAAAGCATATTGCCTCTTTTTATAAATGAAATTGCATTGTCTAGTGAATGGTGGAAAACGAGGGTAATGGCAAGGATAGTCAAGCACAGAAACTGGATGGGTCTTTCTCAGAAACCTTTGATAAAAAACAATCCACAGCCTCCCCAGGCAAACAAACATCCACCAGTTTAGCTGATTCTGCTTTGCGCTAGATAATCTCCTTACATCCCTTTCCATCCTATTGTTCTCTATCAGTAGTTTGTTTTTTTACCTTAAATAAAATATTCCTTGTGCATTCTCAAACAGGACCACTTTTCTTATCTCCTTTGTCTTTTTTATAGTCTCCTCATATGATATGCTGATGTGTGTCTCTAAAAAGCCTCTGACTGGATTTGGGTTTTGCAACGCTTTAAAGTGGCCTCGTTTATTACAGTCTGTGAGGTTTTCTTGTTGGGTTTTTTTTTGTTGTTGTTTTTTCTCTTGGTTGGTTGGTTTTTGTTTGTTTGTTTGCCTTTTTTAACCATGCCATCCTTTATTATATTTAAACAATTACTTATTTCACAATCACCTATTAAAATGATCACAAAGAAAGTGAAGCTCATGTTGCTGGGCCTGCTATCACTTACTGCATTTGTATAATTGATGTTACAGATTCTTTGTTTTTCAACCAGAAAAAATACCCATGCCTGAATTGTCTAGGCAGTCAGTGTTTTGGTATTAATAAGATATCTTTGGCATCTTCTCCAGTCACATCCAAACTGTTGCGGATGTGACTGGAGACCTGTGACCTGGCACCTCTTTAATACCAATGATCACAGCACTCTTATTCATAGCTTCCCCTAGAGCTGCAGTGCTGAACCATGGTCTGGCCAGGACATCTTGATACCCAGAAGGGAAATCTCCAACCCTGTAATGTATTCTTAAAGATTAACTCAAGGTAAAAAAAAAAAAAAAGCAAAATCTGTCTTTTTAATACAGGATCATTCCCAAAAGTGTAGTATTGAGTATTTTGTCATCCAAGGCTTTGCCTATGGATCTCAGGATAGGGTCAGAGACATCGCTCACTCTCATAATAGTATTTCTATTCCTTCCAGTAATTCCATTTTAACAATAGAGCCCTCTTGTTACTCTAGTCTGAACAATGAAGCTTGGCTGGGATGATATTTTGTCAGTCCTATCTTGAGACCTATTGTATGCATACAGCTTTTGCAGCTCATCTTAGTTTTGATCAAAGATAAGTAAAACATAGGCAAGGTTGTTTCCTATATATAAAACTTAAGAATCTACCCCAACATATGCAGACAGAGTTCATGCCTATTCACAACATGGACATGGCATTCTAGGAAATGTACCAGAGACATGGCAGATAAATAAGGGATTTGGACCAGAAGCGGCAGAAACATAAGCAAGAATTACTTAAGTACAAAAAAATTTGTGTGGACTCATCCTACTGAGTTCTGATAACCTGAATTAGGTTCTGATATTTTCTTCTGCTAGAGGTATAATCCATTAGCTATCAGGGATTTTCAGAAGAGCTTCAGAGAAGGCATAGAGAAAGAGGAGTGAGCCGTGATGTGTGGAGCGAGTTAGAATAAATTCCATGGGGTGCATTAAAGCAGCATGGTCTTCCCCTGAGAGTGACTGAGGTGGAATTTATTTGCCTGGCACTTCCTCGCAGAAAGGTTTTTGGCAGACTTTGTTTTGGAAGCAGTGATTGTTAATTCTGATGTGAGTAGGTAAATTCTGAGTAGCTAAATTCTGAGGGAGTTAGATAGCCTAGGCTATCGTGTGTGGATTTTGGTAATTTTGGGGATATAATAGCTAACATTCAAAGTGGTGCTGGACATTTACTCTGTATATTCCTTTGCTGTAGGGGAGATATGGAAGGTTTTACCATGTTAATACTTGGACTGCCTTGGAAATACTCAGTATTCTTCCCCTCTCTCTTCCCACGCCCCCCTCTTCTCCCCCAAATGTATTTTTAACTTCACAGGGAAAACAAACAAATAAACAATTGCTGCTGGAGAAGGGAGAGCTGAAGAATATGAAGAAACTGAAGCATCTTTGCCCAGAAGCATTCTGCAGTCCCGTGGAGATTTCAGGTGTGTCACAGTTTTAGTGTGGGACCAACTCTAAATGAAATGCATTCCTGTGGAAGCCAATAAGCACAGTTCTTCTAAAACAATTCAGACACCAATGTACACTCATGTCCCAGGCGGAATCTTTATTGGTTATATTCCGGAAGGTCAAATATCAGATTATTCTGTCCTGGTTCAGAACAGGCAAACAGCCAGCTTGAAAGTTCAGAGAAGGTATGTATGTATTACTCTAGTCCATTTAAGACACATAAATCTGAATTAAAGCCAGCCAACCCCCCCAAACCCCATATGATTTCCCTACTGCAACCATGGATTAAAATTATTTGTGAAGAATAAAAAAATCAGTTGTATATTTAGTGGTTTTATGGCAATGGTTTGTCTTGGGTCTTGTCTGAACTGGTATAAGATTTCAAGTGAGAGGAAGATCACAGCAGTGCATCTCATTGCCTGCAGCTGGAGGTGCACTCAGGAGCAGCAGAACCTGTAAGAAGGAAGGAGCAGTCTTGGGGATGCCTTGAATCACTTGGCTGGTGTGTGATGTGATATGGGTTTATGGGGTGATGGCACAACACCATCTGGAAGCCAAATGAAGAATTAATGATCACAGAAATTTTGAAGATATAGAATGTAATTTATTGCCCAAAGTAGCATTTTGGAATGGGTAATGATCTTCAGCTTCTCTACATTCATTGACCCTGCTGAGAACTATTTTATGAACTTGAAGGATGATGAAGGGTAGGTTGTTTACAGAGGCATTAGCTGGTGCAGAGCCATTCAGCAGCACCAGGAGGATCACTCTCTGTGTGTGCATTCTGTTCTGGAACGAAAGCATAGTTTGTAAAGGAATTCATCTTTAAAGGGCTGTCTGCCTAAGTGCTTGTCTGGAATAACTCTTGCGGAATAATGCAGTTTGCAAAAGCAGTGCCAGCCAGTTCCTCTGGGAACAAAGACAAAGCCTTGGGCACCCAGGATGAGACTTTTAGGTACTTTGATAAATGACTTGATATCTCAAATGGGGACCCTGAGAGCACTCCTGTGGCGTGCTGATGGTGGCTAGGGGCCATGGGGTTTGTTGTTGGCTTCCCCACTTGACCAGCACTGATGACATCCATGCGTGCTCTTAACCTCTCACAGGCAGAGGATGGGAAGGTTTTCACATACATTTTGAAAGAGGCTGGGATGCTGTTCCCATCGGTTCTGCCATGTGAAACCCCCTCACCTACCCAGGCAGTGATCCTAAGGGGCTGTCAGCAACTCCTCCTGCTCACAGGAGTCCTCTGGCACCTGCTTCACATGCAGTCCTGTACGCACTGGGGAGAGCAAAAAAGGATGCTTCCCAAACGCTGCCTCCAAGAAGACTGCAGAAGTCTTGCAGAAAAAGCAAGAAGTCTCGCTAAAAAGCACCTTTCCCATCCATCTAAAATGGCAGATTAAGTCATGTGTATGACTCAGCCTCATTTTCTTGTCCTGTGACTTCAGGCAAGTCACTTCTCTTCCAGATTTCTGACAGGTTTTGGCCATCTGATAGAAAAAAAAAAAAAAAACCTCGTGCCTTATTTAGGAAAAATC